>JAGFNQ010009035.1:0-28883 GCA_024364735.1 Boesenbergia rotunda | reverse complement strand
GGAGTCTATTCGATTATCTATTCGAGCACGTTTGTTGCTAACTTCGATATTGAAAACGTCACTGGATAAATCTAACGTGTAGATACCATTGCACAAAGTTCCATTCCCATAAAGAACGCCATTTAAAGTTATGTAACAACAATTGTTACTAAAAGTTAAATGATAACCCTTTTCATTCAAACATGAAATAGATACAATGTTCTTTATTAACGAAGGAACAAAATAACAATTATCCAATTCTAAGATACGTCCAGTGGGGAGCTTTAGCAAATATGTTCCGATGGCAACAGCAGCAATCTTTGCTCCATTTCCAACTCGCAGATTTGCTTCTCCTTTGACGAGTCTTCTTCTATCCCTTAGCCCCTGTATGTCATTACATATATGTGAGCTACACCCAGTATCAAGTACCCAGGTATTTGAGGAAATAGAGTGACATTCAATAACGAAGATACCTGAAGAGGACGGGGCATCGGATGCCTTCTTCTTCAAGGACTCAAGATAAACCTTGCAGTTTCTTCGCCAGTGACCCTCCTTGCCACAGTGATGGCAAGTGCCTTTTGGTTTCTTTTCAGTCTTTTTGGCCTTTTTCTTCTTTCCTTTGTTCTGTTCTTTGGCCTTCCTCTTAGAACTTTTCTTCGAGGAATCAACTAACAGTGCTGTCTTCTGATCCTGCTTTACAGAAGGCTCCACAGTCTTCAGCAGGTTGAGCAACTCGGGAATGGTGGTCTCCAGTTTGTTCATCCGATAGTTCATCACAAATTGTGAATAACTTTTGGGCAAACAACTCAGAATTAAGTCAATACTTAGTTCATGATCCATTGCAAAACCGAGTGTGTTCAGTCGCTCAATGTACCCCAACATCTTTAGCACAAACTGCGAGGCAGAAGTGCCTTCCTGCATCTTGGTGGTGAAGAGGAGTCTAGAGACTTCGAACCTTTCGGATCTCGCCTGCTCTTCAAACAACTCATTAAGATGGAAGATGATGGTATAAGCATCCATATGCTCATGCTGCTTTTGCAGCTCAGGTACCATAGAAGCTAGCATGATGCAACTTGCAAGTTCAGAATCGGTCACATGTTTCTGATAGGCCACCAATTGGTCTGGAGTTGCATCTGCTGGAGGATTTGAGGGAAGTAGTTCTTCAAGGACATAAGCAATCTTCTCTGCCTTGAGGACTATCCTCAGGTTTCGAAGCCAGTCCATGAAGTTAGGCCCAGTTAATTTGTTGGTGTCCAAGATGGAACGTAAATTTAGAGAAGACATGATCGAGTGATTAACCTAGAAATACAAATTGAGCTTATGTGAGAAGAATGATTAAAGAATGTATCAATATACATAAATAAAATCCTATTTATTTTTCAAATTGAATAACCCTTTTTATCAATTCGGGAGATTGTAGGAATATCTCCAAATAGGTTGATATCCAACCATAGGTAAGAACGACCATGGCTGTGGCCATCAAGTTATTCTTAGCTATGAAGGTAGGTAATTATACCGATTACACATCACATATATGTAACTATCACATTATGCTATCAACTAATTGAATGTTTGCATAAAACATTGGGTTGTTAACTCATTAACAAGTATGCAACAATATACATAGCACCCAACTGCACCTCTCTTTACATCGACCTTGGCTGTGGCACAACAAATCGATGCTCCAAGCTTAAGGCTGACCCATTAATCAAGAAATAGTTTTAATATGGTTGGAGCTCATTCAACCGCTTAGTCAGGCTTGGATGTGTCCAACAACCAAAACTAATGATTGACCTCTGACTCCAACTATATTATTCATAAACTAATTCCATGGTTTGAACATGTTGAGGTTCAAGTCGGGCATGGATGTGTCCATCAACCCAAACGAGAAACAAAACTCCGATTCTAACCATATTAATGGAAGGTGTTGGCCTTAATATTTTGTAAGGGGTTTTGGGTCTCATCCTTTCTTTTCTAAGCACATTCATGACATAGAATAATGTCATGACTAACGATTTCCTTAATTAAGTATGTATGTGACTTAAGTTATCAAGTCTCATTAATTGAATTAGGAACCGGATTTCCTAATTCCATTTCATACTTAATTAAAGGAATTGTTTTGGGAAACAATTTCCTAAATTGTCATAATTAATTTCGGAAATAATATGTTCAAGACTTTGATTTCTCTAAATCAAATCTTATTAAATTAAGAGACAAATCCCTTAATTCAACTACATATTATTTTCATGAAAATCTCATTTAAGAAACTCTATAGGAAACCATTTTCCTAATTAATTTTGGAGACAACAATATGTAAGAGCATCACCTCTTAAACATATTTTATTCATGGATTTAATTAATTACAACAAATTATTTTCTAAGGGTGGCTCCCCGAGGCTCAGATACCCAAAGAAAAGTAATGTGTTGTAAATCCAATTGGACGGCTCCCCGAGGCTCAATCCAAATCAAACATGACAATTTCAATTAAAAATTGGGAAATTAAATTACAACAACTAACTTTAAATTGGACGGCTCCCCGAGGCTCAATCCAAAATAAAGAATTTTGTTGTCAATTTAAAAACCAATTCAAATTTAATTGTCAATTAACTGTCCATGAATTTGTCTAGACTTTCTTAAAAGAAAGTGCCCAAAATTGCGAGATTTCAAAAATAGGTTTTCAGAATAATTGTAAGTTTCCGGTACAAAGAAAACTTACATATTTCCAAATTGGAAAATTTCTAAAATAGAAAATTTCCAAAATTGGAAAGTTTCCAAAGATGGGAAGTTTTCACAATTATTATAAAATTTCAGAAATAGAAAATTTCAAACGTTTGCGAAATTTCATGAGGATTTCCAAACTTTGAAATTCCTAAATCTAAAATTTATTATAATTTGAAAGTTTCCATAATTGAAAATTTTTCCGAAATTGAGATCATGACAAAGTTTTCCACAAAACAATTATATGATTAAGTCGAACACTAACCGGCTCTGATACCACTGTTGGGACCGGGTGCATGTCGACAAGGATACGAGTTCGTAAAATTTTAAATTTTTACGTGCAGCGGAAGAATTTGCATAAAATAATTTCCTAAATTATTTTAACTTCGTATCTAGCATGCAATCTTATGGTGTGTTGACATAATCATAAAATAAAACTTTGCGGAAAAGTAAACTAATTTACATTATACCTCTCGTAACTCGAAGTAAGGGACGAGATCCAACCGTAGCGTCCCTTGGAAGCTTCGCCTCTATTCGCGTCCACGCCGAGTTCTCTTCGGGATGACTTCGCAAAGTCACGAGTTTTGTGCCGACGAGAACTACTAGATTCTCTATAGGCACAACAAAGAAGTACAAGAGAATGATTAGGAAACTAACCAACGAAGTAACGGAATCGAATTCCGAGAAGAGAGGAGTCGCTATCCGCTTCTTCTTCTTCTTGTTCGGGTTCTTCTTCTTCTTGAAGCTCACGGCAATACCTTCTAAGGGAGGAGTTGAGCCGGCCCTAGATGGAGGATGAAGCTTCAAGGTGCGCCGGCCCTAATTCCTCTATGGTGGGCGCCGGCCCTAATGGGAAGAAGGGAGAAGGAGAAGAGAAGAGAAGAGAGAGAGGGAGAGCTCTTCACAACTTGATTAGTTGATTGATTAGGAATAAGGGCTTGCCTTTGGCTCTTTTATATAGTAGCAACTCCTTTGCTAAGTCTCCCTCTTAACATAATTAATGGAATTAACGGAATTAGTTATAAGAAATTTATCTTATAAATTCTCTTATTGATTATTCCGTTTAAGCCGAGTCTTATTATAACTAATTTATAATAAAACAAATTCTTCTTCTCTTTAAATTATGGAATAAATTTTATAAGAAATTTATAAACTTTCTTATTATGAAAAAATCAATTCATAATTGATTTTATAAAATTAAAATAAACCAATTCATGGATTATTTTAATCTTCCATAAAAAGAATAAATTTATATAAATTTATTTATATAAATTTCTTGATACAAATTTATTTATCAATAATTTATAAAACAAATCGAGCTAGATTTATTTTATTAATTAAACCAATTAAATTGGTTTTTCTCCCTTTAATGGCCGGCCACCCAAGGAGGGTTAACACCCTCTTTGGCCGGCCAAAACCGACCCGAACCGATCGCGAATTAAACTCATTTAATTCGCCCAAAAAGCCTTCAAAAGACTTAGCCATTTTAGTTTCCATTGCGCCTCTGATTAACTCAGATTCGACTTATTTCTCTTGATCGGAAAATCCAATTTTCAACTCGTTTTAAATCCCTCGGATTACTCGTAGTGCGTGTGACTAAATAGGCTTTCGATTTATGTTGGTCGTCTATAATTAACTAATTATAGAACGGTCATGAGTGGCACCTAGTAGTACATCATGACCCCCAATTAATCGAAAGATCAACGGTTTGACCTCAGAAGAAATTATTCTGAAACCCTTCAGCAGCTCTAATGAATCGTGCCCCATTCCCTTCACCATCTTATACCCACTTGGTTCAGGACACGGTCTATTTGTGTCAGTCCCCACTAGGCTGACTATGTCACACCTAGCCCAAGTAGTTTCTTTCTCGTCCTTTGGATTTCTAATTACTCTCATGTATTTAAGAGACTTGCACTCTTAACATGATATACTCTGGCCAGAGGTTTTGAGTAACAATCCGACGATAGGCCTGGGTATACATCTCCTCGCAAGGAGTGGTGAATCCTTTGTAGGTTGTTCAAACATCTTCGGGCACTTCGGCTTATACCCAATCATCCTGGGTCCACACCTCCTTGGAGATGCTTGCTTAAGATGTTAAAGTATAAGTCTCCATGACCAAGATGACTTGAACACCGCAAGTCAAAGGAACATTGCACTTAAGCCGCAGTAAGAACTTCATTGACATTTCTATAGATAGATTCCATATGAAGTCTTACAGCTAGTCACTCCAATGAACTAGTTCCCTTAACTAGCATCCATGTTTATCTCCGGATATCCCAATGTCACCAGCCAGTGAGAATCAGCTGATTAGAGAATAACCCATGCTAGTCTCAACAGAATTGATAGTGTCCGTTTTTATCAATTCATCGACTAGGGATATTTTCAATACTTCACATTTGCACATTTAGAGATAATCACTAGTTGTGATCCTATCACAAATTCTCTTATGCTGTGAGTTGTATTGCGGACATTCAGTAGATGAGTTTAAGATCCCAATCAAATACACAAGCATGTATACTCAAATAGTGAATTATCATTTATTAATATAAATGTTTTACAATCATAAGGCGATTGCCTTAGGACACTTCTCTCATATCACTAACACTTTATATAGTAGCCTCTCCATTGCCAAGTCTCCCCTTTAACGGAATAAATTTTCATAAGAAATTTATCTTATAAATTTTCTTATGAATTATTCCGTTATGCCAAGTTTTATTATAACTAACTTTATAATAAAACAAACACATCTCCCCTTTTATTATGGAATAAATTTTCACAAATATTTATTATATAAATTATTCTTGTCATGGAAAAATCAATTCATAATTGATTTTATAAAATAAAATAAACCAATCCATGGTTCATTTTAATTTCCATAAAAAGAATAAATTTATTATATAAATTTTTCTCATCATGGAAAAATAAATTCATAATTGATTTTATTAAATAAAATAAACCAATCCATGGTTCATTTTAATTTCCATAAAAAAAATAAATTTATTATATAAATTTTTCTTATCATGAAAAAATCAATTCATAATTGATTTTATAAAATAAAATAAACCAATCCATGGTTCATTTTAATTTCCATAAAATGAATAAATATTATATAAAATTTTCTTATCATGGAAAAATCAATTCATAATTGATTTTATAAAATAAAATAATCTAATCCAAGGTTTATTTTAATTTCCATGAAAATAAATCTCTTTATATAAATTTCTTTATATAAATTTATTTATCCATAATTTTATAAAACAAATTGCGCTTGATTTATTTTATAATTTAAACCAAATAAATTGGTTTCCCTGCTTTATTGTGGCCGGCCAAACCAAAGAGGGTGGGCACCCTCTTTGGCCGGCCACACCAAGCCAAACCCTTGCGAATTAAACTCATTTAATTCGTCCAATAAGCCTTCAAAAGACTTAGTCATTTTAAGCATCCGTTGAGCCTATGATAAATTCAGATTCGACTTATTTCTCTTGATTGGAAAATTCAATTTTCAACTCATTTTAAATCCCTTGGATTACTCGTAGTGCGTGTGACTAAATTGGCTTTCGATTTATGATGGTCGTGTATAATTCATCAATTATAGAACGATCATGAGTGGCACCTAGTAGTACATCATGATCCCCAATTAATCGAAAGATCAACGGTTGACCTCAGAAATTATTCTGAAACCCTTCAGCAGCTCTAATGAATCGTGCCTCATTCCCTTCACCATCTTATACCCACTTGGTTCAGGACATGGTCTCTGTGTGTCAGTCCCCACTAGGCTGACTACGTCACACCTAGCCCAAGTAACGTCCTCTCGTCCTTTGGATTCTAATTACTCTCATGTATTTAAGAGACTCATACTCTGAACATGTCATGCTCTGGCCAGAGGCTTTGAGTAACAATCCGACGATAGGCCTTGGGTATACATCTCCTCGCAAGGAGTGATGAATCCTTTGTAGGATGTTCAAACATCTTCGGGCACTTCGACTTATACCCAACCATCCTGGGTCCACACCTCCTTGGAGATGCTTGCTTAAGATGTTAAAGTATAAGTCTCCATGACCAAGATGACTTGAACACCGCAAGTCAAAGGAACATCGCACTTAAGCTACAGTAAGAACTTCACTGACATGTCTATATGTAGACTACCATGTGAAGTTTTACAGCCAGTCACTCCAATGAATTAGTTCCCTTAACTAGCATTCATGTTTATCTCCGGACATCCCAATGTCACCAGCTAGTGAGAATCAGCTGATTAGAGAATAACCCATGCTAGTCTCAACAGAATTGATAGTGTCCGTATTTATCAATTCATCGACTAGGGACATTTTTCAATACTTCACAATTGCACATGTAGAGATAATCACTAGTTGTGAATTCATCACAAATTCTCTCATGCTTAGAATTGTATTGCGAACTTTCAGTAAATGAGTTTAAGATCCCAATTAAATACACAAACATGTATACTCAAATAGTGAATTTTCATTTATTAAAATAAATGTTTACAATCATAAGGCGATTACCTTATGACACTTCTCTCATATTACTAACAAACTCCCACTTGGCCTAATGCCAATCGCTACGGTATCCCATACCACAGGCTCTAACATGGCCATCAAACTTACTTTGAGGCAATGCCTTAGTTAAAGGATCCACTAAATTCTTTTCAGTGGGAATTTTCTCAATTTGTATATCATTCCTACTTATAATCTCTCTGATCAGATGATAGCGGTGAAGCACGTGTTTGGATCGCTGATGAGACCTTGGTTCCTTTGCTTGTGCAATAGCTCCATTGTTGTCGCAGTAAACCGGCACTGCTTCATCAATGCTTGGAACCTCACCAAGTTTTGAGACAAACTTCTTGATCCAGACTGCTTCCGTGGTAGAAACCGCTACGGTGTCTTGTTTGGAACTCTTCCAACTTATTGCGCCTCCATTTAAAGTAAATACGTATCCAGACTGAGATTTGGAGTCATCCTTATTTGTCTAGAAACTGGCATCTGTATACCCACGTACTACCATATCTCCTTCTCCATATATTAGGAACACATCCTTAGTTCTTCTTAAGTACTTAAGGATTATCTTGACAGCCGCCCAATGATCCATTCCTGGATCAGACTGGTATCTGCTCGTGACGCTCAGAGCATACGATACATCGGGCCTAGTACATAACATAGCATACATGATAGATCCTATCGCGGATGCATAAGGAATCTTATTCATGCAAATCCTCTCGTCTTCTGTGCGTGGACACATACATTTTGAAAGGTTGATCCCATGCCTGATGGGAAGGTAACCTTTTTTGGTTTCCGACATGCTAAACCTTTTTAGCACTCGGTCTATATATGTAGACTGTGAAAGACCAAGCAACCATTTTGATCTATCTCTATAGATTCTAATCCCAAGGATATAGGTTGCTTCTCCCAGGTCTTTCATGGAGAAAGTTTTGGACAACCAAATTTTAACCGACTGTAAGACTGATATATGGTTTCCTATAAGTAATATGTCATCGACATATAATACTTGGAATACGACTGTACTCCCACTAACCTTCTTGTACACACAAGGTTCGTCAGGATTTTGTGAGAAATCAAACTCTTTGATTGTCTCATCAAAACGGATGTTCCAGCTCCTGGATGCTTGCTTCAGTCCATATATGGATCGTAGAAGCTTGCATACTTTGGTTTTATCAACCGATGTGAAACCATCAGGATGTATCATGTATACATCCTCAAGCAGGTTTTCATTAAGGAAAGCTGTTTTCACATCCATTTGTCATATCTCATAATCATAATGAGCTGCTATGGCTAGGAGCATCCGAATGGATTTAAGCATAGCTACTGGCGAATAGGTTTCATCATAATCAATTCCTTGTTTCTGACGATATCCTTTTGCCACTAGTCTAGCCTTAAAGGTAACAACATTACCTTCCATGTCGGTTTTCTTCATGAAAACCCAATTGCACCCTATGGGCTTAATCCCTTCAGGTGGGATAACCAAGTCCCATACTTGATTTTCGTACATGGAATCCATATCCGACTTCATGGCTTCAAGCCATTTGTCCCTTTCTGAACTTTTCATAACATCTTCATAACTGATAGGTTCGTCATCGCTTATGAGTAACACGTCGTTCGATTCACTTATGAGAAATCCGTATCTCTCTAGAATATTGCGTGTCCTATCAGACCTACGAAGAGGTGGTGTTGTTTTAGGTTCAACTGATAGCTCATTATTATGAGTTATTGGTTGTGGGTCTAGACTAGGTGTCTCTGTAATGTCTATTAGAGTTTCTTGAACTTCATCAAATTCAATGCCACTCCCACTATTTTCTTGTAAAAGAAATTCTTTTTCAAGAAATACAGCATGCCTTGAAACAAACACCTTTTGTTCCAAGGGATGATAGAATTGGTAACCCTTTGTTTCCTTAGGGTATCCAATAAATAGACATTTATCAGACTTAGCATACAATTTGTCTGATACAGTCCGCTTCACATAAGCAGGACAACCCCATATCTTAAGGTGAGTTAAGTGAGGTTTCTTACTATTCCATGTCTCATATGGAGTAGTAGAGACTACCTTGGTCGGGACTCTGTTTAGCAAGTAAACAGCTGTCTTAAGTGCATAGCCCCAAAAGGATTTTGGAAGAGTTGCGTGATTCATCATAGACCTAACCATGTCCATCAATGTTCGGTTGCGCCTCTCAGATACACCATTATGCTGTGGTGTATATGGCGGAGTCCATTGAGACAATATCCCATTGTCCCTAAGATAATCTTGAAACTCTTGACTTAAGTATTCACCTCCCCGATCGGATCGAAGTATCTTAATACTTTTGCCAAGCTATTTCTCTACT
Organism: Boesenbergia rotunda; assembly: GCA_024364735.1. NCBI lineage: Eukaryota > Viridiplantae > Streptophyta > Magnoliopsida > Zingiberales > Zingiberaceae > Boesenbergia > Boesenbergia rotunda. Next base: position 19,336 of record JAGFNQ010009035.1, on the reverse strand, counting down.
TCATTTCTGAACTCTTTGAATTTCTCAAAAGCTTCAGATTTATGTTTCATCAAGAACACATACCCGAATCATGAATGATCATCGATAAAGGTGATGAAGTAGCTATAGCCTCCTTATGCAAGAGTTGACATTGGTCCACAAACATCAGTATGTATTAGACCAAGCAATTCTCCCACTGGGTTACCTTTTCCGGAAAAGGGTAATTTGGCCATCTTTCCTTTTAAGTATGATTCGCATGTATCAAATGAACCGGGTTCAAATGATTCCAGAATTCCACATCGGTGTAATTTGGTCATGCGTTTCTTACTTACATGGCCAAGACGACAATGCCACGTATAGGAGTCTATTCGATTATCTATTCGAGCACGTTTGTTGCTTACTTCGATATTGAAAACGTCACTGGATAAATCTAACGTGTAGATACCATTGTACAAAGTTCCAGTCCTATAAAGAATGTCATTTAAAGTTATGTAACAACAATTGTTACTAAAAGTTAAATGATGACCCTTTTCATTCAAACATGAAATAGATTCAATGTTCTTTATTAATAAAGGAACAAAATAACAATTATCCAATTCTAAGACACGTCCAGTAGGGAGCTTTAGCAAATATGTTCCGATGGCAACAGCAGCAATCTTTGCTCCATTTCCAACTCGCAAATTTGCTTCTCCCTTGACGAGTCTTCTTCTATTCCTTAGCCCTTGTATGTCATTACATATATGTGAGCTACACCCAGTATCAAGTACCCAGGTGTACGAGGAAATAGAGTGACATTCAATATCGAAGATGACTGAAGAGGATGGGGCATCGGATGCCTTCTTCCTCAAGGACTCAAGATAAACCTTGCAGTTTCTTCGCTAGTGGTCCTCCTTGCCACAGTGATGGCAAGTGCCTTTTGGTGCCTTTTCAATCCTTTTGTCCTTAGTTAACTTATTGGTGTCCAAAATGGAACGCAAATTCAGAGAAGACATGATCGAGTGATTATCCTAGAAATACAAATTGAGCTTATGTGAGAAGAATGATAAAGAATGCATCAATACACATTAATTAAATCCTATTTATTTTTCGAATTGAATAACCCTTTTTATCAATTCGGGAGATCGTAGGAGCATCTCCAAATAGGTTGATATCCAACCATAGATAAGAACAACCTTGGCTGTGGCCATCAAGTTATTCTTAGCTATGAAGGTAGGTAATTATACCGATTACACATCACATATATGTAACTATCACTCTATGCTATCAACTAATTGAATGATTGCATAAATCATTGGGTTGTTAACTCATTAACAATTAAGTAACATTATACATAGCACCCAACTGCACCTCTCTTTACATCGACCTTGGCTGTGGCACAACAAATCGATGCTCTAAGCTTAAGGCTGACCCATTAATCAAGAAATAGTTTTAATATGGTTGGAGCTCATTCAACCGTTTAGTCAGGCTTGGATGTGTCCAACAACCAAAACTAAGGATTGACCTCTGACTCCAACTATATTAATCATAAACTAATTCCATGGTTTGAACATGTTGAGGTTCAAGCCGGGCATGGATGTGTCCATCAACCCAAACGAGAAACAAAACTCCGGTTTTAACCATATTAATGGAAGGTGTTGGCCTTAATATTTTGTAAGGGGTTTTGGATCTCATCCTTTCTTTTCTAAGCACATTCATGACATATAATTATGTCATGTACTAACGATTTCCTTAATAAAGTATGTATGTGACTTAATTTATCAAGTCTCATTAATTGAATTAGGAACCGGATTTCCTAATTCTAATTTCATACTTTATTTAAGGAATTGTTTTGGGAAACAATTTCCTAAATTGTCATAATCAATTTCAGAAATAATATGTTTAAGACTTTGATTTCTCTAAATCAAATCGTATTAAATTAAGAGACAAATTCCCTTAATTCAACTACATATTATTTTCATGAAAATCTCATTTAAGAAAACTCTATAGGAAACCATTTTCCTAATTAATTTTCGAGACAACAATATGTAAGAGCATCACCTCTTAAATCAAATAAGGAAATTATCCCAAATTTCCAAGATTTGATCACATATTTATTTATGGATTAATTAATTATAACAAATTATTTTCTAAGGGTGGCTCCCCGAGGCTCAGATACCCAAAGAAAAGAAATTTGTCGTAAATCCAATTTGGTCCGCTCCCCGATGCGTAACCAAATTAAACATGACAACTTTATTCAAAATGGGAAATTAAATTACAACAACTAACTTTAAATTGGACGGCTCCCCGAGGCTCAATCCAAAATAAAGAATTTTGTTAATAATTTAAAACCAATTTGAATTTAATTGTCAATTAATGATCCATAAATTTGTCTAGACATTCTTGAAAGAAAATGCTCAAAATTGTGAGATTTCAGAATAGGTTTTCAGAATAATTGTAAGTTTCTGGTACTAAGAAAACTTACATATTTCCAAAATAGGAAATTTCTAAAATTGGAAAGTTTCCAAAAATGAGAAGTTTTCACAATTATCATAAAATTTCAGAAACTAGGATATTTCAGAAGTTTGCGAAATTTCATGAGGATTTCTAAACTTTGAAATTCCTAAATCTAAAATTTATCATAATTGGAAAGTTTCCATGATTGAAAAATTTTCCAAAATTGAAATCATGACAAAGTTTTCCGCAAAACAATTATATGATTATGTCGAACACTAACCGGCTCTGATACCACTGTTGGGACCGGGTGCATGTTGACATGGATACGGGTTCGTAATTTAAAAAAATAATTACGTGCAGCGGAAGAATTGGCATATATAATTTCTCAAATTATTTTAACCACGTATCTAGCATGCAACCTTATGATGTGTGGACATGATCATAAATTAAAATTTTGCAGAAAGTAAACTAATTTACTCAATACCTCGCGTGACTCGAAGTAAGGGACGAGATCCAACCGTAGCGTCCCTTGGAAGCTCCGCCTCTATTCGCGTCCACGCCGAGTTCTCTTCGGGATGACTTCGCAAAGCCACGCGTTTCGTGCCGACAAGAACTACTAGATTCTCCAAAGGCACAACTAGAATATCAAGAGAGAGTGATGGAAACTAACCACCAAGTAACGGAATCAAGATTCCGGTGAAAGGAAGAAGGAGTCGCGACCCGCTTCTTCTTCTTCTTCGGCACCTTCCTGGTGGAGTTGGCTCACGGCAACCCTAGAGAAGATCTCTAGGGCCGGCGCCCACTTGGGAGGGAGAGGGAGAGAAGGAGACGAAAAGAGGGTAGGCAAGAATCCTTGATCCCTTGAATTAATTTCCAAGCCTTGCCTATGCACCTTTATATAGTAGCCTCTCCATTACCAAGTCTTCCCTTTAACGGAATAACTTTTCATAAGAAATTTATCTTATAAATTTTCTTATGAATTATTCCATTATGCCAAGTTTTTTATAACTGACTTTATAATAAAACAAGCACATCTCCTCTTTTATTATGGAATAAATTTTCACAAAAATTTATTATATAAATTTTTCTTATCATGGAAAAATCAATTCATAATTGATTTTATAAAATAAAATAAACCAATCCATGGTTCATTTTAATTTCCATAAAAAGAATAAATTTATTATATATATTTTTCTCATCATGGAAAAATCAATTCATAATTGATTTTATAAAATAAAATAAACCAATCCATGGTTCATTTTAATTTCCATAAAAAGAATAAATTTATTATATATATTTTTCTCATCATGGAAAAATCAATTCATAATTGATTTTATAAAATAAAATAAACCAATCCATGGTTCATTTTAATTTCCATAAAAAGAATAAATTTATTATATAAATTTTTCTTATCATGAAAAAATCAATTCATAATTGATTTTATAAAATAAAATAAACCAATCCATGATTCATTTTAATTTCCATAAAAAGAATAAATTTATTATATAAAATTTTCTTATCATGGAAAAATCAATTCATAATTGATTTTATAAAATAAAATAAACCAATCCAAGGTTTATTTTAATTTTCATGAAAATAAATCTCTTTATATAAATTTCTTTATATAAATTTCTTTATATAAATTTCTTTATATAAATTTATTTATCCATAATTTTATAAAACAAATCGCGCTTGATTTATTTTATAATTTAAACCAAATAAATTGGTTTCCCTCCTTTATTGTGGCCGGCCAAACCAAAGAGGGTGGGCACCCTCTTTGGCCGGCCACACCAAGCCAAACCCTTGCGAATTAAACTCATTTAATTCGTCTAATAAGCCTTCAAAAGACTTAGCCATTTTAAGTTTCCGATGAGCCTCTGATAAATTCATATTCGACTTATTTCTCTTGATTGGAAAATCTAATTTTTAACTCGTTTTAAATCCCTCGGATTACTCGTTGTGCGTGTGACTAAATAGGCTTTCGATTTATGTTGGCCGTCTATAATTCATCAATTATAGAACGATCATGAGTGGCACCTAGTAGTACATCATGATCCCCAATTAATCGAAAGATCAACGGTTGACCTCAGAAATTATTCTGAAACCCTTCAGCAGCTCTAATGAATCGTGCCTCATTCCCTTCACCATCTTATACCCACTTGGTTCAGGACATGGTCTCTGTGTGTCAGTCCCCACTAGGTTGACTACGTCACACCTAGCCCAAGTAACGTTCTCTCGTCCTTTGGATTCTAATTACTCTCATGTATTTAAGAGACTCATACTCTGAACATGTCATGCTCTGGCCAGAGGCTTTGAGTAACAATCTGACGATAGGCCTTGGGTATACATCTCCTCGCAAGGAGTGGTGAATCCTTTGTAGGATGTTCAAACATCTTCGGGCACTTCGGCTTATACCCAACCATCCTGGGTCCACACCTCCTTGGAGATGCTTGCTTAAGATGTTAAAGTATAAGTCTCCATGACCAAGATGACTTGAACACCGCAAGTCAAAGGAACATCGCACTTAAGCTGCAGTAAGAACTTCACTGACATGTCTATATGTAGACTACCATGTGAAGTTTTACAGCCAGTCACTCCAATGAACTAGTTCCCTTAACTAGCATTCATGTTTATCTCCGGACATCCCAATGTCACCAGCTAGTGAGAATCAGCTGATTAGAGAATAACTCATGCTAGTCTCAACAGAATTGATAGTGTCCGTATTTATCAATTCATCGACTAGGGACATTTTTCAATACTTCACAATTGCACATGTAGAGATAATCACTAGTTGTGAATTCATCACAAATTCTCTCATGCTGTGAATTGTATTGCGGACTTTCAGTAAATGAGTTTAAGATCCCAATCAAATACACAAACATGTATACTCAAATAGTGAATTTTCATTTATTAAAATAAATATTTACAATCATAAGGCGATTGTCTTAGGACACTTCTCTCATATTACTAACATTGAGTACTTGCCAGATAATAATTTAGTAGTTCTAGGAGAATCAAGGCAAAAAGGAGCTGACAAAGTGAAAAGGAAGCCTCAGTCTCACCAGAATGTAGTAACTCCAAAAGCATTAATTTCGAATTCACAACAAGGGCAGGGACTGAACCAGAAATGTCTACAGCAGTGGGGTCAACCCCTTTTGATCTTTTGGGGAACCGCAGACTTATTCAGAATCTGACAGTTATTGAATAGGGTGAAGCTGCATCTTCATTGGACAAGATAGGGGAACCAGGAGGTTTTATAGTGTCAAATTCCTTTAAAGAAGAGGTAGACCTTGACATGGACGCAGGGGTGCAGTTACACAGGAGCTCTTCTATATCTTTACTTCCAAGGAGGGTATCTAAGCAAACCGAATCTTCCCTGAATGGTTCTCCTACTGAAGCTCCTCCTGGTGGAAACCAAAGGGTCACTAGAAGCAAGTCTCAAGTACAGTGAGTGTCAACTTCTTCAAAGTTTTAATGGCTGGGATATTTTGGAATATCAGGGGGATTGGAAATGAAGCTTCACTTAGAAGAGTGCACTGGCTGAAACAATACTACCATTTAAATTACTTGGGGATTCTTGACCCATTTATATCGCTTGATGGAGCCTTCATTACTTGATGATTGGGCTTTTCTTATGCTATTTCCAACTGTTCGGGTAAGATTTGGTTTTTATTTGATGAAAATATCAAATGTTCAGTGATGGTAGATCATGATCAATTTCTGCACTTAAAACTTTCATCTTCTATATTTCCTATCGCTATAGTGGTGACTGTGGTATATGCAAAATGTGATAGAATTAAAAGGCGAGACCTATGGGAAAGTTTATTGGAAGTTAAGCCTTCTATAGATGAATTGTGGTTGGTTGGTGGAGACTTTAATGTGATTGCTGGATCCAATGAGGTTTCTAAAGGGGCGTTAACTAATCTAGGAGTAGTAAATGAATTTAATAACTTTATGATGATGGCTGGTCTACTGGATGCTGGTTTCGTGGGGGATAGATTTACATGGACCAACAATAAAGTATGAAAGAGATTGGATAGGGTTTTGATATCTCCATCTTGGAATGCTGGGGATTTTTCTGTGAAGGTGGAGCATTTAAGCTGTAACGACCCGACCCATTTGGCGGCCCATTAGGTGACCCCCTTATTTTTCTTATGGTCGTCGACCGTCGACCGTGTCGTTACCTTACTAGGTCTTCCCACCCCTGGCCAGTGGATTTTTGCCTTCCCTAGGATTCGAACCCTAGACCTCCAAGCTTAAGTACTAGAGTTTATGAATCCTGGTAACCAATTGAGCCAGGCAGAAGAGAGGCTGGCAGAGGCAGAGAAGTTGTTTGATTTGAACCCTACTATGGAGAATAAAATCCTGATGGTTGAACACCTTGCTTTTCTTAGGCAAACGTTGTACATGGAGAAGTTGTTCTGGAAAGAAAAAGCTGCGATCAAGTGGATGGGAGAGGGGGAAAAATACCAAGTTCTTTCATAACTTGGTTCAAAAAAGAAGGATGGCCAACAGAATTTTTAGAATCTGGGATGACGGAATTTGCTTGGAGAAAAGTGAAGATGTTCGAGCATCTGGGGAACGGTTTTTTGAGAAGTTATTGACAGGGGAAGATTTTGAGTGTGACACAGTGAATATGGATCTTATACCACAGCTGATTTCTTCAGAAGAAAATGGATCTTTAGTTGTCCTACCATCAATTGAAGAGATCAAACAAGTTATCTGGGAAATGGATGAGGATAGCGCAGCAGGTCCGGATGGGTTTTCGGTGGCCTTCTATGTTTCTTGATGGGATATCATTAAGGATGATGTATATCTGGCGGTTTTAGATTTCTTTAATGGTGGCTCTCTTCCAAAAGGTATGGCAGCAACTACTATTGTCCTTGTTCCTAAAGTTGATCATGTGCAAAAATGGCAGGATTTCAGGCCCATTAGTTTATGCAATGTTTCTAACAAATTATTTCTAAGTTGCAAGCTAACAGGTTGAGTTTAATGTTAGACAAAATTATATCTCCATCGCAGTGTGGCTTTCTGGTAGGTAGATTGATTTCAGATAATATTCTTTTGGCGCAAGAACTCAACCATAGGTTGAACCACCATGTTAGAGGTGGAAACCTAATTTTGAAACTAGACATGGCAAAGGCATATGATAGAGTTTAGTGGGTTTTCCTATTCAAGGTCATGACTGCCTTTGGGTTTTCTAATACGGTGATTGACATGTTCAGGCGATGCATCACTGATTGTTGGTTTTCTGTAAGAATTAATGGGGATCTTTCTAGTTTTTTCCATTCTAAGAGAGGACTTAGGCAGGGTGATCCTATTTCTCCACTATTATTCATAATTGCAGCTGTGTTTTTTTCAAGAGGGATAGACCATTTGTTTGAGGAATTCCCTCATCTTCTCTTTAGATCCAGCTGTGATATTAGACAATCCCAATTTGGCATATGTTGACGATGTCATGATTTTGATGAATGCTTCATTGAATTGCGTAAAAAGGGTAAAGGAATTCTTGGATAATTATTTAATTTGTTTTGGGCAGTCCATTAATTCTGCCAAGAGTTCTTTTTTCCCTTCAACATAAAATTGCTTGTGTAACAGGATTCTCGGAAGGGGTGGCTCCTATAATATACTTAGGAGTTCCAATTTTAATGGGAAACAGGACGGCAATACATTTCCAACCACTCTTAGAAAAAGTAAGACAGAAGTTACTTGGTTGGAATGTGGCGAGACTTTCCCATGGCGGTCGTTTATTACTTATCCAAAGTGTCTTGGCTTCACTTCCATGTTATTTGCTATAGGTTATTATGCCACCTTTGTCTATTCTGCACCAATTAGAAATGATATTCGCCAGCTTTTTTTGGGGCTCTTCAGATTCATGCAAGAATATGCATTGGATATCTTGGGCTGAGATATGTAAGCCTAAATTGGAAGGTGGTCTGGGTGTCAGAAGGATGTCAGATGTGGCAACAGCTTTGGCTATAAAACTCTGGTTTCGCCTTAGAGAACAGAAGTCGTTGTGGGTGGAATTCATGGTAAAAAAATATTATAGTGCAATTGCTCCTAGTGTTGTTCCCCTAAAGAGTAATGTATCCCCCTGCTGGCGGAGGTTATGGAACATTCGAGGTGTTGCTGAACGACATAGTGGTTGGATTCTTGGAGAGGGTAAAATCCGGTTCTGGTTTGACAATTTTTTGGATAGTGGGCCTCTATTTCAATCCTATTCAATTAAGGGGAACCCGGACTGTTTTGTATCAGAATTTAGGGAGGGTCAGGGTTGGAATTGGATGAAATTCCAGCACCTTGTCCCAACTGAAGTTCAAGAAGAAATAGCTGCTGTTCCTTTTTCTCCTTTGGAGTCGGATACATTGGTATGGAAGCATTCTTATAATGGAAAGTTCTCGTTGAAATCGGCTTGGAATTGCATTAGAAAGGTAGATGAGTTGGATCCTTTTTGGGTGGTATGCTAGAGTAAGTTGCTGATAACGATGATTTCCATTTTTGGTTGGCAATTTGTGAGACGTCGCATGCCTGTGGAGGAGAAGCTAAAGGGAAGAGGGGTGAGTTTAGCATCTAAATGTCATTGTTGCAAGGAAGAGGAATCTTGGGAACATCTATTCTTTTCTAGTGCGGTAGCCAGAGAGGTCTGGGAGTATTTTGCTGCCTTGTTTAAAATGAATAATTGCCACTGTTTTGAGAGCTGGAGAGTGGGGAAAGCATGGTCACATTAGGGACATATCAGAGAAGTTATACCCTTCCTGACCAGTTGGTTTTTCTGGTCGGCGCGGAATAATGCTAAGCATCGTGGCACAAAGATGTCATCACAAAAAATTATTAGTGATATTGAACGTTATGTTGCTATGGACATGAGTGCAGGATTAATTAAAGTTGTTCATTGGAAAGGGTACTCTGAAGTATCCACAGTTTTTGGTTTTCATGTCTGTTAAAGGCGATTAACACCATAACAACATGTTGGGAGAAGCCAATGCTGGGGACATACAAGCTTAACACGGATGGATGTTCTAAAGGCAATTCGGGGATGTCTTCATATGGTTGTATTATTAGAGATAGTGATGGACAATTAATTCAAGCGATGCATGGTATGATTGGGGTTGGAACTAATATTAAGGCTGAGTTGGTTGCAATATGGAAGGGACTAGAAGTGTGTATAGAGAAGAAGTTTGTTCCAGTTTGGGTGGAGTCAGATTCTCTAGTGGCGTTGAAGTTAATTCAGTCCCATTCGATTTGTTGGGAATTGCGGCACTTGGTGCTTAAGATAAAAAATATCTTACATATGCACCAGTTTTGGTGGTCGAATGTGTATAGGGAGGCTAATGCGGCGGCAGACTAGCTTGCGAATAGAGCCTTTGTGATTGGGGGGTATAAGGTGTTGAACAGAGGTGATGAAGATAAAGAATTGATCGAGATCTATAAATTGGACAGATTGGGCTTGCCATATATAAGGATGGCATCTAGGCTTTGTTAAGCTGGAATCGGGAGACAACGTTTATCTTGAGATTTCTCTGAATCTATTTGTTGCTTGGGGTTTGATCAGTTAGCCTTTGGTTCCAATTCCCTATTTGGAAGCATTTCTGTGAGGTTTTGTTGGTGTGCTGGAGTATTGGATGAGGTTGTCACCTTCACAGGAGAAACTAAACCCTTAAAATCTTTGGGTGCTACTTGCTAAGGCTGATAGTGCATGAACAGGTCTGCGACATGATCAGGACATTTAGTTGACATTGAGGATCCTTGAGATCTCATTTCTGATGCCAAAGCTGCATGGTTGCTCTTGTGTAATGTGTCATGGCTGAGCGTGCCAAGAAAATTGGGAATGCGTCATCTAGTTCTGAAATTTGAAACTGCTGTTGGTGCTTGCTCATTGGATTTACCTTAGACTAATTTCTTGTGTTTGGCAAGCTCGGTGGAGGTTTTCTTCGGCCAAGTCATTTTGCCCCCCTCTTATCTGTCTTTCAGTGGTCCCGGAAATTATTTAGAGCTTCAATGAGGAGTCTCTCAGAAGTAGCAGTTGTATTTTGCAAGGTAGATGGAAGTTTTTGTCTTCTGCCTTCAGTTCATTTATGGATTCAATGATCCGGACTGGCTTGAATATAAAATAAAAGAGCAGTTGAAAAGATTTTGCATAGAAGTGTTGGTTGGTCCAGCGTTGCAATATATGCATCAGGATTCATTGAAGTGTTTTGACATGTTGTGAAGTTGGGTTTTGGTTGCAGGTTTGTGATTATTTGAAGTCAGAATTGGCTCTGAGATTGGAAGTTGCAGTATGTGATTTGAGCTAGCGGCAACCAAAGGTTTGGGTTTTATTTCTTATCCTAATCAAAACCAATTACTCTTATGCGTTCCAGAATGATGCTGAAGGGCATTTGGTCGTGAGCTACAGGCAATAGTACGCAGGCTTTTGTCAAAACTATTTCCTTCTAAGGGCGTCTCAAGTTTTTGAGGATTAAGAATGTATGGCTGAAATGGAGCAGGTGGAGTTTGTTATCTAATGGAGGTACCCAAAAATGCTGTTATTAAATCTGAGTGTGTAGAAGAGTTTGGACTTGCTGTCAATTTTAATTCAAGAGGCTTTAAATGGATTTTGGTTCATGATCCTACTGTGTTCAGGATCAATTTTCATTAAATGTAATTATGGAGATTTAAAGTGTCTGCTCAGTTTGTAAAGGAGGAGAAGGTGATAGAGATATACATGTAAGTATGGTGGAGTCATAGACTTCCGTATTAGAAGGTCAGGTCTGGCCCCCCTTCTAATATGGCTTTTTATTTTTTGTAATAAAAAAAAATAGGGCCTATAGGGTCTACAATAAACAAAGTAATAAAATTGAAGAAACAACAAATTTAATCTTTGATGAGGAAACTAATCCAAAATCTGACAATCAAAACCTGAACCCAACAAATATTGATCAGGAAGATAATGAACAAACAATTGAACCATCAATTGAACCACTAGTTGTACCTCTAAATGAACTATCTCTTGAACCAACTACAGAACCAATAACCGAACCGACTCATGTAGTTGAACAGAACACTGAACCAAACCGTGCAGCCAGACCTGAGGCTGAACCAAGTTCTAGAAGATCCAAGAAACCCAGACTTAGTCACCCTACTGATCAAATTGTGGGTGATCCAACCTTAGGAGTCAGAACTAGGCCATCCTATAGAAATCTTAGTCAAATAGCACTAATTTCAAAAATTAAACCTAAGACTATAGAGGAAGCCCTACCTGATCCTGATTGGATCATAGTTATGCAAGAGGAGTTAGTCCAATTTGAAAGAAACCATGTCTGCGAACTAGTACTTAAACCTGAGGGCAAGTCTATTATAGATACTAAGTGTGTCTTTAGGAATAAACTGAATGACCAAGGGGAAATAGTTAGAAATAAAGTCCGCTTAGTAGCTAAAAGCTTAAGTCAAGTCGAAGGATTAGACTATGACGAAACCTATGCCCCAGTAGCCAGACTTGAGTCAATTAGAATGTTGTTAGCATTTACAACCCATAAAGGGTTCAAGCAATACCAAATGGATGTTAAGTCGGCCTTTTTAAATGGGTTCATCAAAGAAGAAGTCTATGTAGGACAACCCCCCGGATTTGAGGTCCTAGAAAAACCTGACTACGTGTTCAAACTTAATAAGGCACTTTATGGGTTAAAACAAGCACCTAGAGCATGGTATGAACGTCTATCAACTTACCTTATTTCTAAGGAATTTAAGCAAGGATAAATTGATTCCACCCTTTTTGTTAAAACCTTAGAAAAAGACATTTTCATTGCCCAAATCTATGTTGACAACATAATTTTTGGGTCCACCAACTCAAACTTTTTAAAGGAATTTGTAAAAATAATGGAAAATGAATTTGAAATGAGCTTAGTTGGTGAGCTCAATTTCTTCTTAGGACAGCAAATTAAGCAAACTAGGGATGAGAATTACGTTCACCAATCCAAATATGCGAAGGAATTAATAAAGAAATTTAAAATGGATAACTCTAAAAGTATAAGTACCCCTATGGCCACAAATATCAAAATTGATTGTGACCCTGAATGTAAACCTGTAGATCTTAAGCTATACCGAAGTATGATTAGTCTACTTTACCTTACAACCAGCAGACCTGATATTCTATTCGCTGTAGGAATGTGTTCTAGATACCAAACCTGCGATAAGGAAACACACTTAGCAGCCCTAAAAAGAGTACTTAGATACATTAAGGGCACCCTAAATGTTGGGATTTGGTATCCTAGGACTTCCATCTTTGAATTGTCAGGATATTCTGATTCTGACTATGCTAGATGCAAAGTAGATAGAAAAAGTACAAGTGGAAGTTGCCAACTTTTAGGAAATTGTCTAGTCAGTTAGTGCAGTTGAAAGCAACACTGCGTAGCCTTATCAATAACCGAAGCAGAATATGTTACTTCAGGAGAGTGTGTGGCACAACTCTTATGGATGATGCACACTCTTAAGGACTTTCAGCTTGATTACATCCAAACCCAAGTCTACATTGATAATATAAGCTCAATCAATCTAACTGAAAACCCAATTCAATACTCAAGAACAAAGCATATAGAAGTTAAATATCACTTTGTAAGGGATCATGTAGCCAGGGGTGAAATAGTCCTTAAACATGTGGACTCAATGTCAAACCTAGCTGATATCTTTATCAAACCCATACCTGAGTCTGAGTTTAGCTCACTAAGAAAGCAGTTAGGGTTATGTTTAGTAGAATAAGACTGCTCTACATTTTTTTAAAAAAAAATTATTTTATTTCTTATCTGTTAATTAATGTTTTGTGAAAAAACATTTTTTGTCTTGAAATTTAAAATGATTTTCCAACTTAGTTGTTTTTCAAAACTTACCCCCTTCAAAACTAGGACTTTTTCACAAACGGATTTAGCTTAGGCCCTAACCCTAGAACTGCATGCACCTATAGATCTAGAAGTCAGCATCTCATAAACACCTTAGGGTACTTTTGATTGATAACCTAGACTGGGTTGAGATGATTAGGTCTATGCCTTGATTCAAGATGCTTTAAGTCAGTTTATCTGCAGTAATTGGGGCAAAAAATATCAATTGAACAGCAATCAGATTAAATGTCAAGCTTAGAAAATCTACCTTGAACAGATCACTTAACTTGACTAACTCTAGCGAAAACTACTATTTATTACAGTTAGTAAGTAGTTAACTAGGTTAGATATGACCCGAAAAAGAATGATGTAATTTCGTTTGGTCCAGTTTATGCCTATTAGAGTTGGTTCAATATAGAATTCAATTTATTGTGCTCTAATTTTCTTTGCTATAATTAGTTTTTTTTATATATGACAAAGGGGGAGAGAAAGGGAAGGAGAAAATTTTTCAAAAATTTATTTTTTTCAAAACTTTTATCTCCTTTTTCAAAAAGTAAAGTAAATAATGAAAATGCTTAAAAATATTTTTCTGAAAATTTTCTAAGTGGAAAACTTTTCCTAAAGATTTTCTAAGTGGAAAACTTTTTCTAAAAATTTTCTAAGTATGAAAATATTTTTTCGAAAATTTTCAAAGCATGAAAACTATGAAAAACTTTTTCTGAAAATTTTCTAAGTAGAAAACTTTTCCTGAAGAATTTCTAAGTGGAAAACTTTTTCTTAAAATTATCTAGGTATGAAAATGTTTTTCAGAAAATTTTCTAAGCATGAAAAATATGAAAAACTATTTCTGAAAATTTTCTAAGTGAAAAACATTTCCTGAAGATTTTCTAAATGGAAAACTTGTTTCTAAAAAATTTCTATGTACGAAAATGTTTTTCTGGAAATTTTATAAGCATGAAAAAATATGAAAAACTTTTTCTAAAAATTTTCTAAGTGAAAAACTTTTTTTGAAGATTTTCTAAGTGGAAAACATGTTTCTCAAAAGTTTCTAAGTATGAAAATGTTTTTCTAAAAATTTTCTAAGCATGAAAAATATGAAAAACTTTTTCTAAAATTTTCTATGGGAAATCGTTTTTCTAAAAATTTTCTAAGTATGTGAAAATTTTTCGAAGTATGAAAATAGGTTTCGAAATTTTTTTAAGTATGAAAGACTTCGAAATCTTTTTGGGAAAATTCTCTTGCGAAAACGTTTTGAAAATTTTCTAAGTGTGAGGAAATTCTTTTTAAAATTTTTCCAAGTATTGAAAGCCTGAAATATTTTTTGCACTAAGCCAAAATCTAAAAGCACTTAGAAAATTTACAAAACCCCACTTATCTTTGATAAAACTCAGGGGGACAATATTCGGTGCAGGGGGAGAAAACTGAGTAGTATCTTAGAATTCTTTTCTTATTTTTAACATAACTTTTTGAACCATGTTGCCATAAATCAAAAAGGGTGAGATTGTTCATGCAGGAAGCAGCTAAGTCAAACTTGAGTTTTGATAAGGACAAAGGGTTCAGAAGTTAAGGTGTTATTGTGATCTAACAGGTCTACTAAGTGTGCAGGAAAAGTCCTAGGTACACTAGGCAAGAAGTCTTGGCAAAGGGCTGGGCAAGAAGTCCTGGTCAAGGAGTGGGCAAGAAGTCCTGGCAAAGGGCTGGGCACCGAAGACCTGACCGGAAGTTGAGCAAGAAGACCTGACCGAAAGTTGTGCAAGAAGACCTTACCGGAAGTTGGGTACGAAGACCTGGTCAGGTGGATTGGGAAAAAGTCCAATCGGAGGAGCCGATTGGCAAAAGGTAAACTCTCCTGAGATGAGTAGGTGAGGACGCATTCCCCGTCGAGGGAATAGTAGGCGTGGTTCGACCTAGGGTTCCATTTGGGAGACCCAAAATCAAAACCAAGACAGCTAAGGCTGTAAATAATAACTAACATATTTACATGTTGTGTTTTGGAACTAACCTTAGTTGCAGGGAATGAAGGAATGTTGCTTCTATAGCTCAGGCGCCCCAATGGAGTGGGGTGCCTCACTGGAGCTAGGCGCCCGTATGGATACGGGCACCCCAGTGTAAAGGCAAAAACCAAGCCAGTGCCCCGAAGCCTCTGAACCAAGGCAGCTCAGGCGCCCGTGAGGTCACGGGCGCCCCCATCAGCTCAGGCACCCCAGTGAAGATGGATAAGCGCTGAGCGAGCCTGCAGATAAGAGATCACGCAGGGAAGGCCATGTGTAGGCGCCCCAATCGACACAGGCGCCCCCATGGGTGCTATAAAAGGGGGTTCACCCCCAAGGCTTCAAGACACATCGCTCTCAACGCTCCAAGACTTTTCATTCAAGTGCTATGCTCCGACCAACTTTGACTTCGAGATTCCAGCGCCGACGATGACCCTCTGCTCCGAAATTCGATCCACCTCGGGCGTCGGTAACAAAAAGTGTTGTAAAGTTCATTTTCAGTTCTATTTTCTGTACTCAATTTGTAAAACCTTTTTACGACTATAGAATTGCCCAAAGTAAACGTTCATGGACCATGGGCCATGGAGTAGGAGCCGACCGCTACTCCGAACCATGTAAAATCGACTTGTGTTCGCGTGTGTTCTGTTATTTTCCGTTGCGTAACTGCTCTGTTTTCTCCGAAAAAATTTATATCGATATTCACCCCCCCCCCCCTCTATCGATTTCTCCGATCCAACACACATTCCTACATAGAATCAGATGTCAGGTCTACTAGCAGTTAAGTATAGTAAGCTACCAATCATACGTCAATATAATTTTAGGTCAACAGGTTTACCCTCAGGGTCATTATCTATTTTGACATTAGTAGTCATAGGAGTACTTAAACTTTTAGAATTGTCCATTTTGAATTTCTTTATTAATTCTTTAGCATATTTGGACTGATGGACATAATTACCATCTCTAGTTTGTTTAATTTGTAGACCTAAGAAAAAGTTGAGCTCATCTACCAAGCTCATTTCAAATTCGTTCTCCATAATTTTGACAAATTCTTTTAGAAAATTAGAATTAGTAGATCTAAATATTATATCATCAACATATATTTGTGCAATAAATATATCTTTTTTTAAGGTTTTAACAAATAATGTGGAGTCAATTTGACCTTAGCTAAATTCCATAGAAATTAAATAAGTTGATAATCGTTCATACCATGTCCTAGGTGCTTGTTTCAACCTATAAAGGACTTTCCTAAGCTTGAATACATATTCAGGTTTGTCTAGATCCTCAAATCCTGGGGGTATAGCTTAAACCCTACATATACTTCTTCTTTTATAAATCCATTAAGAAAGGCAGACTTAACATCCATTTGGTATAGCTTAAACCCTTTGTGGGCTGCAAAGGCTAGTAGCATCCTAATTGATTCAAGTCTGGCTACAGGGGCATTAGTTTCATCATAGTCTAACCCTTTGACTTGACTAAACCCTTTAGCTACTAAGCGGGCTTTGTTTCTCACAATTTCCCCTTGATTATTCAATTTGTTTCTAAATACCCACTTAGTATCTATAACTAATTTTCCCTCAGGTTTAGGTACTAATTCCCAGACTTGGTTTCTTTCAAATTTAGGCTAGCTCTTCTTGCATTGTTATGATCCAATCTGGGTCAGGTAGGGCTACTTCTATAGTCTTAGGTTCAATTTTTGAAATAAGTGTGATCTGACTAAGATTGCTATAGGAAGACCTAGTTCTGACTCCTAAGGTTGGATCACCCATGATTTGATCAGATGGATGATTGAGTCTGGGTTTCTTTGTTCTTCTAGAGCTAGGTTCAGCCTCAGGTCTGGCTGGACGATTTGGTTTAGTGTTTGGTTCAACTACTTGGGTTGATTCAGTTATTGGTTCAGTTGATAACTTAGTAGTTGGTTCAATTGATAGTTCATTTAATGGTTCAATTAGTGGTTCAATTGATGGTTCAATTAATGGTTCACTGTCTTCTTTATCAAGATTTGATTGGTTTAGATTTTGATTGTAAGATTTTTCTTCAACATCTTCATCAAAGATTAAATTGGTAGTTTCCTCAATTTTGTGAGTTTGGTTATTATAAACCCTATAAGCTCTACTAGTTGTTGAATATCCTAGGAAAGTCCCAGGGGATGATTTTGATTGGAACTTACCTAGGTAGTCCTTAGTATTCAAAATGTGGACTTTGCACCCAAAATCCCTTAAATAGTGTAAATTAGGTAATCTATGATAATAGAGTTCATAGGGTGTCTTATTGTGTCTTTTATTAATTAATACCCTATTTTGAATGTAACAGGCTGTATTTACTGCTTCTGCCCAAAATTGATTGGTTAGGTTGTATTCGTTGAGCATGGTTCTAACAACTTCCTGAAGGGTTCTATTCTTTCTCTCAACTATCCCATTTTGTTGGGGGGTTATAGGACAAGTGAACTCATGGATATACCCATTGATTTTGCAAAATTTCTCACACTTTTGATTTTCGAACTCTCCCCCATGATCACTCCTAAGTCTTTTAATCTTTGTATCATTTTGATTTTCAATTATTTTGCACAAGTTATAAAAAGAATTAAAGTATTCATCCTTAGTTTTTATGAATCTATCCCAGGTAAATCTAGAGTAATCGTCGATGATTACTAAGCAGTACTGATTCCCGCTTAGTGACTTGGCTCCATGTGAATCAAATAGGTCAAGGTGTAGGAGCTCAGGTGTGGTTTGGGTTAAGTCTGATTAGATTGGTTTATGAGTTGACTTGGTTTGTTTGTCTTGTTGACATGAATTACCAATTATATTTTCAATGTTTTAATTTTAGATACACCATTAATTAAACCAAGTTGAGTTATTTTTGAAATTAATTGGTATTTGTGTGACCTAATCCCCTATGCCAAAGGTTAGTTTCTTCTAATTGAGTTAGAATGCATTTTGGTACTACGGGTAGATTAATAGTGTAAACGTTATTTTTCCTACTACCCTTAAGTGTGATCTCTGAGTCTTGGAGATTTCTAATAAGGAAGCCAGAGTTGGTGAAGGTAACAATGTAACCAATATCACAGAGTTGACTAATGCTAAGCAAATTGAATTTGAAAATTTCAACCAATAGCACTTTCTAATAATGAAATCAGAATTAAGTTCAATGTTACCTGACCCAATTACTTTGAGTGTAGCATTGTTGCCAAATGCTACTGAGCTTAGGTTTTTGAACTTGATTTTGGTGAACTTCAATTTATCTCCAGTCATATGTCTGGAGCATCCACTATCCAACATCCACTAGTCCAAATCTTTATGTTCCTACACATAAAGTATGTATTGATTTGGATCCATTAGAGATAGGGATAGCTTAAATTGAATTTCACTACCTAGGCTTTCTCACCCAGATCTAATGTTATCAAGCATGTTGACCTTATGGGTTTTTGTGAGACAAGTTTTTTTTAAAAAAAATAATTTTGAACGACAATTAATTTTGAAAATGATGAATTAGTTTTGAAAATTTTGCAGAGTTAAGATTATTAATTTTAAAAATGTGTTGAATCTAGGATTAATTAAAATTTATGTTAGATTTAAATTTATCAAATAGTAAATTGAATTTGATTTTCGGTCGAGGCACAGAGACCTTCTTTGGTCGTAGCCTTATTGGAGCAACAACCCTTTCCATGACAAAGTCTTTTATCGAAAATTCATTTTCAACTTACTTCTTGAAAAATTTTGGTCTAACTAGCTTAGGTCTTGGATCGGTAGCTTTGGCTTGTTCCACCAGACTAAACAGACCAAGTAGGGTACGCCTTACCTTACTTGACCTTATTAGAAAGGCTTCCCTAATGTACTATCATCTCACCTCCACCTAATACTATGTTGTTCAAATTTCAAATAAATCTTTTGTCCTTAAACTATTCCTAAGTCTAAGCATAATAAGCAAATTGCAGAAAATAAACAAACAATAGGCAAGCAAAAAAAATCATCTACTTATAAAGATGGTTTTTAGATTGGCTCCCCTTGGACTGAAGCCTCGATAAGGGTTAGGCAAGATGTGAATCTTGTCCTTGGGGATCCAATACTGGTTTGGTCCAGCTTATTT
>JAGFNQ010009034.1:19515-94226 GCA_024364735.1 Boesenbergia rotunda | reverse complement strand
CCGGAATTGCGAGTGGCTGCAGAACTCCTCCGGGTCGCTGATGTTCTGCTTTTACTTGCTGGCAAGTCATGCAAGTACTAACATACTGAGCCACATCCCTCTTCATTCCAGACCACCAGAACTTCTCCTTCAGATCTTGATACATCTTGGTGGTCCCTGGATGCATCGAGTAAGGGGTTCCGTGAGCTTCTGCCAGTATTTCCCTTCGAAGCTCCGGATCATTAGGAATACATAGACGATCCCTAAGGTAGAGTACTCCGCCTTTGGCAATATGGAAACCCTCGCCCTTTCCTTCTAGAATCTCTTGTTTTATTTTCTGAAGACTCAAATCACCATTTTGTTTTTCCAATATGTCCTCAAATAATATGGGTGATATTGTCATGGTGGAAAGTCGCCCGGAGATGACTTCGACCCCAAAATTCATAATCTCTTCCTTGAGTGGTCGGGGTAACATAGATATGGATATCAAGGTGGCACTTGACTTCCGGCTGAGTGCATCGACCACTTTGTTTGCCTTCCCTGGATGGTAGAGGATCTCGCAGTCATAGTCCTTCACCAGCTCCAGCCATCGGCGTTGTCTCATATTCAGGTCTTTCTGAGTGAAGAAATACCGCAGACTCTGGTGGTCTGTATAAATCTTACACTGCGCTCCATATAGATAATGCCTCCATATTTTAAGAGCGAAGACTACCGCGGCCAGTTCCAAATCATGAGTGGGGTAATTCTGTTCATACTCCTTGAGCTGTCTAGAGGCGTAAGCAATAACCTTTCCATTCTGCATAAGTACAGCTCCCTGCCCTAGTTTGGAAGCGTCACTATACATGTCGAAGCTCTGATTACATTCTGGGAGGGTAAGGATTGGGGCGCTCGTCAGTCTCCTTTTTAGTTCCAAGAAACTCCTTTCACAGTTTTCCGTCCATTCATACATCTTATCCTTCCGGGTGAGAGCCGTTAGAGGGGCTGCAATCCTCGAGAAGTCTTCCACAAATTTCCTATAATAGCCTGCCAGCTCAAGAAAACTTCTGATTTCACTGGCGTTGTTCGGCCGACTCCAGTTATTCACTGCTTCAATCTTTATTGGATCTACCATAACCCCTTCTTTGGAAATGATATGGCCCAAAAAGCCCACTTGGTCGAGCCAGAATTCACATTTGGAAAATTTTGCATATAGTTGCTTTTCCCGAAGAATCTCTAATACTATCTTCAGGTGCTCCGCATGCTCTTCTTGGGTCCTCGAATAAATAAGGATATCGTCAATGAAGACGATCACAAATTTGTCGAGGAACGACGAGAATACCCGATTCATAAGATCCATAAACATGGCAGGAGCATTCGTCACGCCGAAGGGCATAACCACAAACTCAAAGTGCCCGTACCTTGTTCGGAAAGCCGTCTTTGGAATATCCTCCTGTTTTACTCTAACTTGATGATAACCAGACCTCAAATCAATTTTTGAGAAAACCGTGGCTCCCTTTAATTGGTCAAACAAGTCATCTATCCTCGGAAGGGGATACCTGTTCTTAATCGTTACGTTGTTCATCGCTCCGTAATCTATGTACATTCGCATAGATCCGTCCTTCTTCTTCACAAACAATACCGGAGCTCCCCACGGGGAATGGCTAGGCCGAATAAATCCCTTATCCAGCAACTCCCGCAGCTGTTCCTGAAGCTCCTTTAATTCTACCGGCGCCATACGGTAAGGTGCCTTGGTAATCGGGTTAGTACCCGGCACCAATTCAATCTCAAATTCCACCTCTCTATCAGGAGATAATCTTGGTAATTCATCTGGGAAAACCTCTGGGTAATCGCATACCACTCGGACCTCCTCCAGCTTCTGGTTCGTCACTTAACTGGCATCAACCACATATGCTAGAAATCCAGTGCACCCTTTGTCTAACATCTTCTGATCTTGGAGAGTTGATAAATATTTCCCGGTTCTTTTCCTTGGCTCGCCGATGAATTCGAACATAGAACCTGCCTCAGGTCGAAAGACCACTTTTCACTTACGGCACTTAATAGAAGCACCGTATTTACCCAGGAAATCCATTCCGATTATAACATCATAATCTTGCATGTCGAGTACTATCAGATCACAGTGAAGTTCCCTTCCTGCAATTCCGACCGGCACCGCACGCAGCACATGAGTGGATGTCATTATTTCTCCCGAGGGTAGGGTCGTTAAGAACCTGCAGTCTAATACTTGCGGAAGCCTATCTATCTTCTTGGTATATGGCACCGAAATGAACGAGTGTGTTGCCCCAGTATCAAATAAGGCAGTAGCATACTGACTGTAAATAAATATCTGACCTGTGACAACCGTAGAGGCTTCCGCAGCGTCTTCCTTGGTAACCGAGAAAACCCTGGCATTCATCATGGTCGGTTGGGCCTCCAACATCGGGGTACCTTCCAGCTCAGCTTGCATATAGTGTAGTTTCGTTGGGGCACCTTGGTACTGGACGAGTTGTTGGGAAGGTGTCTGGCTCCTGGTAGGATAGTAAGCCACCATATGCCCTTCCACTCCATAGGTGAAGCACCGATTTGTACCTCTTCGACATTCCCCGGAGTGTCGTTTTCCGTAGGTCGCGCACAGGATAGGTTTGGCCTTATTTATTTGCCGGCCCTCCTTGCGGGTTGTTCCATGGCTTTCGTTTACCGCTCTGGTCTCCCTTCCAGTTATTATTGGCGCCCTGGGATTTCTGCCCTCCTGAGTGGTAACGAAAGGAAAACATCAACGATCATGGAAGGAAGAATCGAGAATCCCGGAGTGAACTTGATCCTTACTTTCATTTAGTGCCTTCCTTTGTTGATTGATACTATTCAGATAGTGCTCAGTGAGTAGAGCGCTACTAAATAGCTCCTCGGCGGTCTGGGGTCGGTTAACTCCGCCAGCCACGTTCAGAGCTATTTCCGTCCGCAGCATTTTCAGCATGAGTCGGATTCTTTCCTTCTCGGTGCGGACCAGCTCGGGGCATAGGCGAGCTAGTCGATTTCTTCACGGCTTCATTGACCGAGAGGTCGCCCTGTCGAAATTCCGTGAACTCGTCGTAATGTCTGTTGGTGACACGCATATTGAAGAACTCCTCGAAGAACTCCGACTCGAAGTCTGACCACGTCATCTGGTTCACTTGTCTTTTGGCCTTGACCCTCTCCCACCACATTCTGGCATCTCCAGAAAGGCAGAAGGACGCACACTTGATCTTCTCATGCTCCGGCCAATCTAGCAGCTCCATGGTACTTTCCACTGTTTTGAACCACGCTTGGGCGTCCCACAGTTCGCCACCACCCGAGAAATTTTTCGGTTTCAGCCTCAACCACTGAATCAGATAAGCCTCCTGACGTGCTACTGTGGTCGGGCCCGTCGGAGGGTTCTGCGTAACTGTGGGTGCAACAGGTGTAGCAGTTTGGTTCACTGGGGGAGTAGTGGAATTGTCTTGCTGGTTCATCAGGATATTAATGGTTTGCTGCTGCTCAGTAACTTGACGCTGGAGCTGGGTTACTAATTGCATCAGGTCAGGTGACGGAGCGGTCTCGTTAAGTAGGTTACTCTGTCTTCTAGCCATGTTTTTCTTCACCAAGACATGTATGGCCAATATTAGTTTCTTTTTGTTCCTACCTCTATATCAATCCTAAGTATTTGATTTCATAAAAGAAGATAAAATATCGTTCATAGTCACATATCCTAAAGTACTTTTCATCATAACCATTGTTCATACTTGCATATCCTAAAACCATAAAGTATCCTAAAAGTGCTTACAATCATAAAATATGCACAGAGGTACTTACTTGGAAGCTGCAGGAAGAATGCTTGATGTGTGTGTAGTGAGATGGCGATTGGCTCTGATACCAACCTGTAACGTCCGCTTTTTTTTCTTTCATAAAGCGGCGTTACGTTAACATACTTAGGGCAGGTAACATTCATAAGGTAGCGGAATAACTTTAAGACTTACACATATATGCCCTACTATCATTTCCTAACATAATGACATAGATACTTGGCATATTAACTTCATATTTTGCATCATATCATGTCATGCTTATCATCATGTCATAGAGTTACATAAGCCATTATTCAAACACATAAGTAGCAAACATAAGGTTCTAGCATAAGACCGGTAAACATATTGTTTTCGTGGCCAAGTCACTACCACACACACACATTCTTGTCTTCCTACTGCTTCCTCATTGTCCCCTGGCGTGATCTGCGGTATAAGGAGATAAGACTATAAGCACATCGGCTTAGTAAGACTCTTTCCTACTCACTAAAACCATTCATCACTTAATCATAAACACTTAAAACATGAACATAACTTTATGCTTGAACGTAAATATAAATAAACTTCATGGCAGAATGCATGACATAACTTGAACGTAATTAAACTGTACATGGCCTAATGCATGACATAACATAAACATAAATAAGCATTTTTAACATGACATGATTCATGGCATAAACATAAATATAAAACATTGTTAACATGCATGATACATGTCATAAACATAAACATAAAAACATTCTTAACATGCATGATACATGGCATAAACATAACCATAAAAACATGAACTAACCTGTATGGCATAAACATAGGCATGCTTTCTATCATATCATATGGGCATCTTCTTAACATAACCATAAGCATAAATCATTTACCATCATGCATATTTCTTGACATGAAACATAAGTATTAGACATTACCATCATGGCATAATGCATAACATAAATAAATGCATGAGTATAATGCATATACATAAGGATGCTTAGCTTTTAAAATCATACTTTTAAATACTTAAACATCATCATAACATCATTGGGGGTCCCCGGCTTGTACCACATACATACATCATAAGCGGTATCCCTAAGTAAATACGAGGTAGCGAGCCCTGACCTACTAGGGTAAGGACAGCATAGTCGGTAGTCCCAGAACCGGGGCGTTCTTAAGGTGCCCATCCCTGTTGCACAGCTACGGTAGTGCCAGAACCGTGGACAGCATAGTCGGTAGTCCAGAACCGGGGCGTTCTTAAGGTGCCCATCCCTTGGACCCATACTTCGGTCCGATACAAGCACATTCATAAAGTAAAATACTTAACATGCTTCATCATTCATAAGACATGGCATACATCTTCATTCATAAACATAACATGTGTGACGACCCGGCCCGTCTACCGGCCCATTTACCGGTCTCACGACCGTCGTACCGTCGTACCATCAACCATCGACCGTGTCGTCATTCATAACATGGCATGCATCTTTATTCATAAACATGGCATGCACTTTCTTTCATAACATAACATGCATCTTCATTTATAACATAACATACATCTTCATTCAAAGGGCATGACCTACATACATAAACATCATTCTTATTCCTAATGCTTGCATGATCATGGCATATAAGGTAAACATTTCATTATGTTCATTGAACATGACATGTTTGTGTTAGTGATATGAGAGAAGTGTCCTAAGGCAATCGCCTTATGATTGTAAAACATTTATATTAATAAATGATAATTCACTATTTGAGTATACATGCTTGTGTATTTGATTGGGATCTTAAACTCATCTACTGAATGTCCGCAATACAACTCACAGCATAAGAGAATTTGTGATGAGATCACAACTAGTGATTATCTCTAAATGCGCAAATGTGAAGTATTGAAAATATCCCTAGTCGATGAATTGATAAAAACGGACACTATCAATTCTGTTGAGACTAGCATGGGTTATTCTCTAATCAGCTGATTCTCACTGGCTGGTGACATTGGGATGTCCGGAGATAAACATGGATGCTAGTTAAGGGAACTAGTTCATTGGAGTGACTAGCTGTAAGACTTCATATGGGAATCTACATGTAGATATGTCAATGAAGATCTTACTGCGGCTTAAGTGCGATGTTCCTTTGACTTGCGGTGTTCAAGTCATCTTGGTCATGGAGACTTATACTTTGACATCTTAAGCAAGCATCTCCAAGGAGATGTGGACCCAGGATGATCGGGTATAAGCCGAAGTGCCCGAAGATGTTTGAACAGCCTACAAAGGATTCACCACTCCTTGCGAGGAGATGTATACCCAGGCCTATCGTCGGATTGTTACTCAAAGCCTCTGGCCAGAGCATATCATGTTTAGAGTGAGAGTCTCTAAAATACATGAGAGTAATTAGAAATCCAAAGGACGAATAAGACATTACTTGGGCTAGGTGTGACGTAGTCAACCTAGTGGGGACTGACACCATAGACCGTGTCCCGAACCAAGTGGGTATAAGGTGGTGAAGGGAATGGGGCACGATTCATTAGAGCTGCTGAAGGGTTTCAGAATAATTTCTTCTGAGGTCAAACCGTTGATCTTTCGATTAATTGGGGATCATGATGTACTACTAGGTGCCACTCATGATCGTTCTATAATTTGTTGATTATAGACGGCCAACATAAATCGAAAGCCTATTTAGTCACACGCACTACGAGTAATCCGAGGGATTTAAAACGAGTTAAAAATTGGATTTTCCGATCAAGAGAAATACGTCGAATCTGAGTTAGTCAGAGGCGCAATGGAAGCTAAAAATGGCTAAGTCTTTTGAAGGCTTTTTGGGCGAATTAAATGAGTTTAATTCGCGGCGGTTCGGGTTGGTTTTGGCCGGCCAAAGAGGGTGTTAAACCCTCTTTGGTGGCCGGCCAAATAGAGGAGAATAAACCAATTTAATTGGTTTAATTAATTAAATAAATCTAGTACGATTTATTTTATAAATTATGGATAAATAAATTTGTATAAAGAAATTTATATAAATAAAATTTATAGAAATTTATTCTTTTATGGAAGATTAAAATAATCCATGAATTGGATTTATTTTAATTTTATAAAATCAATTATGAATTGATTTTTCTATAATAAGAAAGTTTATAAATTTCTTATAAAATTTATTCTATAATTTAAAGAGAAGAAGAATTAGTTTTTATTATAAATTAGTTTATAATAAAGACTTGGTTTAAATGGAATTAATTCATAAGAATTTATAGGATAAATTTCTTATGATAAATAATTAGTTTTATTATAAAGTTAGTTATAATAAAATTCATAAGAGAATTTATAGGATAAATCTCTTATGATAACTAATTTGTTTTATTATAAATTGTTTATAATAAGACTAGGCTTAAAAGGAATAAGCAATAAGAAAATTTATAAGATAAATTTCTTATAACTAATTCCGTTAATTCGGTTTAAAGGGAGACTTAGCAAAGGAGTTGCTACTATATAAAGGAACCAAAGGCTAGCCCTTAATTCCAACGAAAATAATTAAGAGATTTTATTATTTCTCTCCCTCTTTCTCTTCTCTTCTCTCCTCCTCTTCTTCTCCTTCACATTAGGGCCGGCGCCCCATCCTTGTGGATTAGGGCCGGCACACACAACCATCACCCAAGGGAGTTGGCATGAGCTTTCAAGGAGAAGGAGAACCCGAACACGAAGAAGAAGAAGCGGATAGCGACTCCTCTCTTCTCGGAATTCGATTCCGTTACTTCGTTGGTTAGTTTTCCTAATTTTTCTCTTGTCCTTCTAGTTGTGCCTTTCGAGAATCTAGTAGTTCTCGTCGGCACAAAACTCATGACTTTGCGAAGTCATCCCGAAGAGAACTCGGCGTGGACGCGAATAGAGGCGAAGCTTCCAAGGGACGCTACGGTTGGATCTCGTCCCTTTCTTCGAGTTACGCAAGGTACAAAAGTAAATTAGTTTACTTTTTCGCAAACTTTTATTTTATGATTATGTCGATACACTATAAGGTTGCATGCTAGATACGAAGTTAAAATAATTTAGGAAATTATTTTATGCAAACTCTTCCGCTGCACGTAAAAATTTTAAATTTTACGAACTCGTATCCTTGTCGACATGCACCCGGTCCCAACAGTTTACATAGACATTTATCCTAATCTATAGAACTTGCATGATAATGATACATAAGGTAACCATTGCATTTCATACATAAGTATGGTATCTATCTCAAGCATGCATGGGTAGGACTTCCATAAACATACTACCTACCATTCAAGTACATGGCATAGGACATAAGTCATTCATAAATAAACCCTATTAAGTATGGTATCCAATCATAACATACAATATAAAACATGGTGCTTAAGGTTAGGGTCATAGGTAACTTAATTTCTACCACATGCTTGAACCTTTATAGATGCCTCATGATTAAGCATAAACCATCATTTTTCAAACCCTAACTTCCCCCAAACCCTAGTAACCTTGCTTGGCGGAAACCTATAAGGGAAAAGTTCCATCATTCAATTACATGTAAGGTAGCATAAGGAAAAGTAACAACCATACATTACTTATAGGGTCATAAGAAGCCATTTAGGCTCATGATTAGGGTTCACCCTAACTCCAAACCCTACCTTCTAGGGTTGGCCGAAATATATAAGGGTCATGGGTGCATGAATAAATTCGTAGAATTTCCAATTAAACATCTAACACCTTTCATATCATACCATAGGAGCCCTTAGGACCCTTACTTGAAAGAAACCCTAACTCTTTGCCATAAACCCCTACTTGGCCGAATGTTGTAGGGTCACAAGGTCTTGTGAAAATTCACATAAGTCACCCTCAATCTCTCTTATAGCATGATAATACACAAAACACATACTTGAAGGTTGAGATCCAACCCTACCCATGGGTTCTTGAGGTTGGCCGAAACCCTAGGGGGTCCTAGGGTACCCCAAAATTTCTCCAAATCTCATTTTAACTTATATTCATCATGGACAAACATTAGGAAGCATGAGAAATATTTTTAACATCATTTTGGACCCTAAAACCCTAGTGGCCGAAAGTTTAGGGTCACATATCATGATTTCTCCAATGTAAATCCCAAAACCAACTTTATATCATGCTAAAAATCATAAGGAAACTATTATACCACAGGTGAGGGAGCCTTACCTTGGTTGATCTTGATTATAGACCTTAGTTTTGGGAGAAGGATGGAGGTCTTATTGCCTCTTGACCACCCCTAGCCTTTGTATCCTTGTAGAAACCTTGGATCTTGGGGATGGAGCCTTGGGTGAACTTTTTCCAAGGGAAATCCCCTCTTGAGGTATTCGGCTAGGATGGAGAAGGAGGGAGGAAGAAAGGTGACTTGATGGAAGAAGAGAAGTAACCCCCCATGCCTCTCTTTATAACCCATCAAGGAGGGTAAGTGAAGAGTCATGGTGTCTCTTCATTTTCCCCCAAGCCTTAACTATAATCCAATTCATTTCCTCATAGCACTCCCTTGCTAGGTGAATTGGTTAGAGCATGCATGGTTGTACAAGAGGTCCAAGGTTCAATTCTTGGTGCATGCACAAATTTTTCCCACTTATTTTTATTTTATTTTCCTAGTATTTCGAAAATCCCTTAAAAATTCCCCCATAATTATGTTAATATTTCTTATTAAAATCCCTTTATATTTCTATAAATTTTTACCTAAAATTCACCAATAATCATGGTACTAGAAAGCCCATATAAGGCCCATTAGTGCCTATTTTCCCAATTTAAATGGAAAAATCATGGATTTCTAGGTAAAAACTCGTGTTAATATTTCTAGGTCCCTCGGAAAATTATCTAGCCATGCTCAATATTTTGAAGAAATATTAAGAGAATTTTCCGGGTCGTTACAATAGTACGTTGGGGAAGCCAATTCTAATACTTGGTCTCTTTAGACTGGTGAAACTAGCCGAAGCTACCGATCTAAGACCCAAACTAGTTAGACCAGAATTTTTCAAAAAATAATTTTGAAAATGAAATTTCATTAAAAGGATTTGTCAAGGAAAGGGTTGATGATCTAATAAGGTTACGGCCAAAGAAGGCCTAGTGCCTCGCAAAGACTTGGAAGCCAATTTTTGAAATTCAAATTCAAATTATTCTTTGTAAAATTCTAATCTAACATAAATTTTCAGTTAATTGTAGATTCAAACATTCTTTTAAATAAACTCAAAATCAACTATTTTTAAAATTAATTTAAGTTTTTCAAAATAAATCATGATTTTTTTAAAATAATTCTATCTATTAAAACATGTCTCACAAAACCTATAAGACTAATATGATTGATAACTCTAGATTGGATAAGACAGCTAGGTTTAATTTAACTAAATCTCATCTGATATTTTTTTTGTTAAGCACAAACACTAGACCTTGTAAGTTAGAACTAAGTTGACCTGCTCAAATTAGACAAAACTAGTCAAACAGGTCAAATCTGGTCAAAAGCAGCCAAACAAGTCAATCTAGTCTAGCCAGGGCGCCCGTGAACCCTCGGGCGCCCCCATCCTTTCCTTTTTATCTCCTTCAAGACAAAAAGCTGCAAAAGCAGCTATTGAGGGCTCCCAGACCCTTGCGGGCTCCCCGAGGCTCACCAACTGGCAGAAAATCTGCCACTCCTTGCTGACTGGGGTGCCCGAGTCCTCACGGGCGCCCCCATACAAGCTGTCAAAAACAAAAAGCTGCCAAAAGCGTGGCAGGCCAGCTCTTCTGACCATCCTGGTCCCTCCTCCTAGATTTGATTGGCATTGTACTAGTGATTATTTGACTGCCCCTACTCAGTAGGGTTGACTCATATCTGACTTGTATGATTGTGCTGGTTCTCTCTTTTACCAGCTAACTTATTGAGTTAGACTATTTGC
Organism: Boesenbergia rotunda; assembly: GCA_024364735.1. NCBI lineage: Eukaryota > Viridiplantae > Streptophyta > Magnoliopsida > Zingiberales > Zingiberaceae > Boesenbergia > Boesenbergia rotunda. Next base: position 83,588 of record JAGFNQ010009034.1, on the reverse strand, counting down.
TTTTCTTGATTATCTGATCATTATTAGGACTATACTTGGTAGAATAGGGTTACTCTACTTTTGGTTTTCTTACTACTTTATTTGATTTGAAAAATCAAATTCTAAAATAATTTTAAAAATGCTTTACTTAATATCAAAATCAGCTTTTACTTGGCTTGAAAAATCCTTTTGGGATTTTGTTTAATTTTTTCGACTTAGTTTTTTTTTGGAAAAACTACCCCCTTCAAAACTAGGGCTTTTTCGCAAATGGACTTAGCCTAGGCCCTAACCCTAGAAATGCATGCACCTATAGATCTAGAAGTCAGCATCTCACAAGCACCTTAGGATACTTTTGATTGATAACCTAGAATGGGTTGAGATGCTTAGGACTTTGCCTTAATTCAAGATGCTTTAAGTCAGTGCATCTGCAGAAATTGGGGCACTAAATACATCTTAAACAGTAATCAAGTTAAGTGTCAAGTTTAGAAAATCTAACTTGAACAGAACACTTAACACGACTAACCCTACCAAAAACTACTGTTTATAACAGTTAGTAAGTAGCCAATTGGGTTAGACAGGACCCTAAAAGAGATAATTGACATTGGTTTGGTTCAGTCTATCTTGCATTGGTTCAGTACAGCACATTAACTCTTTTTGCAATTTATTTATGCAATCTATTTTTTTTTTGCTATATTGCTCTGTTTTTGATATATGGCAAAGGGGGAGAGATAGGAAAGGAGAGAAGCTTTAATTTTTTTTTTCAAAATTTAAAATTTCAAAACTTTATCCTTTCTTCAAAAAGTACTTAATATTTGTTTTCAAAAGTACTAAGGTTTTCTTCAACGTTTCTCAAAACTGAAGCTGTTTTCAAAAATATTTTTAAGTACTTAAACTCAAGCTATTTTTCAATAAGTGTTTCTGAGTACTTAAAACTTAAGCAGTTGTAAATTTTGCTAAGTACTTATCTTAAACTTAAGCTATGGTTCTAAAAACTTAAAACTTCAGAAGATGTTTCTTTTCAACTGACTTGAAATTTTTTAAGTGTAAATCTTCAAAAGTGCACAACCAATTGCTTTTGGAAAATATGTTTCTAAAAGTTTCTTTTGTTCTAAGTGCTTGAAAAATTAATTCCATCTATAGACTTAGACATTCTATTTAAACCCCACGAACTTTTGAAAAACCTAGGGGGAGATTCCTTCGAGGGGGAGGGAACTAAACTTTTATATCATCTATTCTGATTAAATTAACTTTTTGAACCGAGTTGCTATAAATCAAAAAGGGAGAGATTGTTGGTGCAGACAGCACCCAAGTCGAACCTGTATTTTGATAATGGCAAAAGGGTTCAAAAGTTAAGATGTAATGATTATCTAACATGTTACTTGAGTGTGCAGATTGAAATTCCTATCGAAGGGCTGCTAGGAGTCAAAGACCTAGCGAAGGACTGCTAGGCACCAGGTGAAGGACTGCCTGAAATCTAAGACCCAGCGAAGGGCTGCTAGGAGTCGAAGACCTAGCGAAGGACCGCTAGGCACCAGGCGAAGGACTGCCTGAAACCGAAGACCTGGCGAAGGACAGCTGGGCACCTAGCGAAGGACTGCTAGGAGTCGAAGACCTGGCGAAGGAATGCTAGGCACCAGGCGAAGGACTGCATAGTACTGAAGACCTGGCGAAGGACAGCTAGGCACCTGGCAAAGGACTACTGGGAAAAAGTCCAACCGGAGGAGCCGGTCGGCATCAGGTAAATTCTCCTAAGAGGAGTAGGTGAGGACGCGCTCCCCGTCGAGGGAACAGTAGGCGTCGGTTCGACCTAGGGCTCCATTTGGGAGGCCCAAAGTCATAACCAAGACAGCAAAGGCTGTAAGACTTACTAACATATTTGCTCTATCTTGTTTGGTACTAACCCTGGATGCAGGACCGAAGGAACGAGTGTCTGCAGTTCAGAAAGCCTCAAAGGAGTGAGGCAGCAGCTGGGTTGGGCGCGCGGAAGGACCCGGGCACCCTAAGTACAAGCCAAACATGAGTTCAGCAAAAGTACACTTTGGAAGCTCACTGGGCGGGGCACCCCCATGCTCCCGAGCGCCCCCGTGCTCCCGGGCGCCCGGATGCCACGGGCGCCCCAGGCTCAAGCCAACGAAACGGATAGAGTCAAGCCAGCGAGAAGCCAGCAGATCGAGTCAACCAGGGCGCCCCCAGCGTCCCGGGCGCCCCCACAGTCAACTCTCAGCCCTATTCGAGTGAGATAAGGGCTGACCAAGACTTGCTCGGATCGGCTGACATGAGGGGGACGCCCCCAATGTTCAGGGTGCCCCAGGAGGCTATAAATAGCCTCTCGACCCCAAGGCTTCAAGAACAACATCATCCAACGCCAATATGCTCTTCTACTCAAGCGCTCTGCTCCAGAAATCCTCTATCTCAAGATTCTAACGCCGACGACGACCCTACGCACCGAAGAACGATCCACACCGGGTGTCGGTAACGAAGAGTCAATTCTTAATTGTATTCTTACTGCACTTATTACTGTACAACTGTTTGTAAGATTTTATGCAATTATAGTATTGCCCGCAGTAAACGGTCAATGACCGTGGGCCTTGGAGTAGGAGCCGATCGCGACTTTGAACCAAGTAAAATCTTGGTGTTTGTGTGTTGTTTAGTTTTAATTTTTCTGCTGCGTATTCTCTTTTTCAATTTGAAACGACTTACAATATTCACCCCCCCCCCTCTATCATATTTTCTCGATCCAACAGAGGTCTCTCGGATCGACAGAGTATTCACTTAGGAAACCCGCCAAGCCATACCCAACAAAAGGGAGAGGAGTTCTCTTCCTTTTGTGGTGTGCGGCGAGGGAGGAAAGGTGGTGGATGGCCAGCGCAAGGGGAGGTGGCAGCGCAAGGTTGCGGCGCAAGGTGAGGAGCTTTGACCGGTTGGTTTGGTGATGGAGAGGCTTGTTTCTCTTATTCTTCTTCTTCTTCATCTTCCTCTCCGGTGCTTCCTTGTGGTTGGCGAGCTTGGGAAGCTCGTGGTGGCCGGCGGCGCAAGGAATAGGGGAGGAAAAGAGGTCGGCGGTGAAACCCTAGGCTAGGGCTGTGTTGGCTTGTGATAAAGGTGATTAATTAGAGGCCCTTGGTGATTCTGGTTCTTGGTATCTTGTCTCCCACACGACGTCCAAGAAGGGAGGAACATACGGTAGAAGATCGTAAGGTAAAGAGAGGTATATTTCTCTCTTGGCTCCTTTGGTTTTCTTATCATTTCATGTGATGCTTTAATTAATTATTATGTTCTTGATTATTTGTTAATCATTGTTAATAATTAATTATTGGACCCCGAAAATAAATATAAAAATCGATGATCCACTCATCGTCTTTTCCGCAGTCAATCGATTAGGCGAGATACAATGCTCGATTTTTGAGATTGGCTAAGTTGTAATTCGAATTGATTGATTCGATGATGAGACAGTTGTTTGAGAGATGGGTCTCCATTTGGATTAATTTTTTTAATCCGTAGACATGGAGAGGTCTCTCAAGGATGACCAGATATTCGCTTAGGAAACCCGCCAAGCCATACCCCAATAGTCTTTTGTATTTAAGATATGTACCTTACACCCAAACACTCTTAGATAATATAAGTTGGGTATTCTATGGTAATAGATTTCATAAGGTATTTTATTGTGTCTTTTGTTTATTATAACTCTATTTTGAATATAACAAGCGGTGTTAATCGCCTCTGCTCAAAATTGATTGGATAAACTATATTCATTGAGCATGGTCCTAGCGGCTTCCTGAAGGGTTCTATTTTTCCTTTCAACTATCCCATTTTTTTGGGGGGTTCTTGGGTAGGAAAATTCATAAATATAGCCATTTATTTTACATAAATCATTAAATATTTGGTTTTCAAATTCTCTCCCATGATCACTTCTTATTCTTTTAATTTGAGTATCTTTTTTATTTTCTAGTATTTTACATAAGTTGTTAATGATTCAAATGTTTCATCATTGATTTTTAAAAACCTAACCTAGGTAAATCTAGATTAATCATCAATAATTACTAAGTAATATCGATTTCTTCTTAGTGACTTGGCTCTTTGAGAATCAAATAAGTCTAGGTGTAGGAGCTCAAGCGTAGCTTGGGTTAAATCTAATTGGGTAGATTTATGGGTTGATTTTGTTTGTTTACTTTGTTGACATGGGTTGCAGATTGAATTTTCAAAATTTTTAATTTTAGGGATTCCCTTAACTAATCCGTTTTGACTTAATTTAGAAATTAATTTTGTGTGAGTGTGACCTAGTCTTCTATGCCATAAGTTAATTTCTTCTAGTTGAGTCAGAAGACACTTAATATAGACATTATTCTTTCTTACTCCCTTAAGGGTTATTTCTGAGTCATGTAAGTTCTTAATAAGGCAGTCAGAGTTGGTGAAGGTGACTACATAACCAGTATCACATAATTGACTAATGCTAAGCATGTTAAACATAAAATTATCAACCAATAAAACCTTTTTGATAATAAAATCAGAATTTAATTCAATGTTACCTGACCCAATTACCTTAAGTGTGGCATTGTTGCCAAATGCCACTAAGCCTAGGTTTTTGTACTTGATTTTAGTGAACTTCAAGTTATCCCCAGTCATATGTCTGGAGCATCCACTATCCAACATCCACTGGTCCAAACCATTATGTTCCTACACATAAAGTATTCTGATTTGGATCTATTTATATAGAGGTGTAAGGATAGATTGATTGAATTTCACTTTCTAGTCTATCTCACCCAGTCTGGGTTATCAGTCATGTTATTTCTATGACTAGTTTTGTGAGACAGGTTTTCAACTTGATTTTGAAAATTGTTAGATTGAATTTTAAAAATATTAAGTTAAATTTTTGAATATGTAAAATTGAATTTTAAGTTAAATTTTTTAAAATGTTAAATTGAATTTTAAGTTAAATTTTAGAAAATGTTAAATTGAATTTTAAAATTAATTAAGTTGAATTGAAGGTATATTAAGAATTAATTGAATTGGTTGAGTTCAACTACATTATTAGGTCCTAAACATCTCACCCATTTCTAAGTGACAAAACAGGTATCCTTATCTATTTTATGAGATGTATTAATTTTATCTTGGTTTTATGTTAACACTATAATTTGATTGAAACTTGTGATAGATTTAGGTTTAATAATTACTAAGTTGAAAATAAATTTCGATAAATGGCTTCCAGGTCATGGCGAGGAACAGAGGCCTTCTTTGGTCGTAGCCTTATTGGATCATTAACCCTTTCCTAGACAAAGACTTTTAAAGAAATGTTATTCGCAAATTACTTTTTGAGAAACTTAGGTCTAACTGGTTGAGGATTTGGCAAGGTAGCTGCGGTTAGTTCCACCTGACTAATAGGACCAAATAGGGTACGTCTTACCCTACCTGACTTTCTAGACAAGCTTCCCTAATGTACTATCATCTCACCCTACTTTAATACTAGGTTGTGGAAGTTTCAATTAAGTCATATCCTTACCTAACTGTTCCTAAGTCTAAGCATAATATTTTTGCAAAAATAAAATAAACAAACATCAAACAGCAAGAAAAAGAATAATTTAACTAACTTTAAAAATGCTCTTCATATTGCCTCCCCTTGACTAAAGCCACGGTATGGGCTTTGTATGATGTGAATCTTATTTTTGGGAATCCAATATTGGTTTGGTCTAGCTTGATTTCTCAAGCATAATTTTGGGACCCATGCTTGGACTCGAGTTCTACTTTGGTTCAAAACAGAGTAGTATGATCTATACCGTGAGTTGGTTCGATAACCATGTTTGGATTGATTTAGAACTGATTTTTGTTTTCTAAGAACCATGTCAAGACTCTTGGAACCCAAGGTAAATCATTCTAACGCAACTCTAAGTTCCTTTACCTGAGATATGAAGGAGGAATTCTCTTCCTCATGTTTTTGGACTTGAGTGGAGGTTCCTTCCTGAACTGGTTCAGTTAAGGAGCTAGAGTTGACTCCCTCTTTCAGGATTTTGACTTCCTGTCGGAGGGATTCGAGCCATACGTTGGCTTTAGCCAACTTACGAGACATATATGAGATTAGGTTGTAATGCTGAGATTCGGGATAACCTCTTACCGTTATTTGCCCATCTTCCGAAATTGGGAGCCTTTCGGTTCCAACGCTTTCTTCCGGTTCCGATTCAAATTCGGTGTCGAGATTTTCTGATGCTATCAGCGTGAGGAGGTTGGTATGTGGTACTTCTTCTTCTTCTTCTGAAGATGACTCGTCCCACGTAGCTCTAAGGGTCTTCTTCCTCCGATTCTTCTTGTTCTCCTTCAAGTTGGGACACTCTGATTTGTAGTGACCCTTCTTGTTGCACCCATAACAAGTTACTTCACTTTTGGCTTTTTGACTAGTAATACTGGATCATCCTTTTGCTGGTTCACCTTCTTCTTCTTTCTTTGGCCCTTAATCATCTTGTAGTAGCTCCGGGTCATCCGAACCAGCTCCGGGTGATCGATTCTGTCATCGTCAGACTCTGAGTCGGAATCTGACTTGGGTATTGGTTGCATCTTCTTCTTCTTTTGATTTGCAGGGACTTTTCGTGCAAAATGAGCTAAACCCTTCTCGACTTGTGAAGCGTTAGTCTATTCATAGAGTTTTAACTCACAAAAAAGTGTATCGAGTTTAATATTGGATAAGTTCCTTGAAACCTTGTAAGCATTTACCATAGATGCCCACAATGAATTTCTGGGGAACGAGTTTAGACTATACTTGATGAGGTCACAGTTTTCTACCTTGTGACCTATCGTGTGTAAACCGTTCATTAGTTCTTGGATCCTCGGGTGAAGCTGTGCAGCTGTTTCGCCGTCTTGCATTTTGTTCATGTACAGGTTGTTGAGAAGGAGATCTCGCTTACTGATCCTCGTGTCTGACATCTCATCGTGCAGCTCGATCAATTTGTTCCATAGTTCTTTAGCGCTGCTAAAGGGCCGACGCGATTGAGTTCCTACTTCGTCAATACACACTAGAGGGTTTGAGTGGCTTTGGCTTCCGCTTCTATCTTCTTTTTGAGCGAACCATCCCACTCAGAGTATCCTTGAATTTCTTCTTGTGAGTTCTTCGAGATCTCCAGTCCAGACTGGATGATGATCCACATTTCTACCTGAGTCATCCGGCAGACCTCCATTCTGCTCTTCCAGTAGGAGAAATCCTCCCTGGAGAACAGAGGAGGACGTGTAGTCCTGTAGCCTTCTTGCATGGCCATTTAGTATACCTGAAAATACAAAAAAAAAACAAACTTGTTCCAAGACTATGTCTTGCATTAGTAGTGTGGTATAAAAAGAATATGAAGAACAAATTCGAGGGGTCGTGCACCAACCTCGAAGAATGAGAAAAAATTTTATGAAGAAAAAAATGATCGAAAGAAAAAAAATCCGAAAAACCTGCTCAATTGGCGGTTTCACCAAGGTTGAGCAAACCGCTCTGATACCACTTGTGGGATCATCGTAATCGATAGAGGGGTGGTAAATAGCGATTACTAAATTTTTTTTGGAAAAATAGAAAACGCAGCGGAAGATTAAAGAAACAATGCTAGCAAGTTTCTTTTTACAAGGCTCGGAGTCTTTAACGGCTCTTACTCCACGGCCCACGGTCCTTGACCATTTTCGTTGGGCAATTCTATAATTCGAATAAGATCTACAAATGTATAATTCGAGTATAGAATTAAACAGCGAAATTAAAGTATACCGATGATACAAAAAATCTTGTAGAGTGTCATGGGCAGTGTGTCGTCGATCATAGTCGTTGGCGGCACGGGAAACTCAAGCACAGAAGAGATTCGGAGAGCGTTAGAGTGCTTGAGTCACAAGAAAGCTATTCTGAAGTATTCTGAGTTGATGTGGAAAGCAAAGGGGTGAAGCCTCTTATATAGCCTACTCTCGGGTGCATAAGGCTTCTTGGGCGCCTGCCACATGTAGCGAATCAGGTGCATGCTTATCCGTAGACTCAGCCAAAACTTATCCCTCGGTCTTGGGCGCCTGGGACATTTGAGGTGTTTGATGGCTCACGGGCGCATAAGTTGCTCACGTGGCAACCTGCCAGCTCAGCCTCTCACCCACTGGAAACGCCTCAACATAGGCGCCTGTTACCTGTCAGGCGCCTGGTCTCTCAAGTGCCTGAACCCTTTCAGGCGCCTGTGATGCAGCACCTTTCACTCTTACAACCTGGGCTAGTCCAAGAACAGTATAATATTAATAATAAATTTATGCATAACAGCCGGAGCTATCTTGATTTTGACTTTGGATTTCAAAATGAAATCCTAGGTCAAACCGACGCCGGCTGTTCCCTCTTTCGGGGAACGCGTCCTCACCTACTCGTCTCAAGAGAAGTTACCTTTTGCCAACCGGCTCCTCTGGTTGAACTTTTGCTCGTCCTTCGAGACTGCCAGATCTCGAGATGCCCGTACCTTGACCCGCCACTACATCTGTCTGCAATCCTCGCTCGGCTAAGACTCCTACCTGATCTTTCGGATCAGGACTTCGGTGCCCAGTCCATGACCAGGACTTCTTGCCCAACCCTTGGCTAGGTCTTCTTGCTCAACCCTGCAGGTCAAGACATCGTGCCTAGGTAAACTAGGACTTTCCTGCACACTGGATAAATCCATTAGATCACAATATAAACTTAACTTTGAACCCTTTGCCATTATCAAAACCAAGTTCGATCTGGTGCTTCCAGCACCAACAAATACAACTGAACATTAATTAAGTTAAGTAATCAAACTTAGGAAATCTAACTTGATCTGGTGCTTCCAATATGCGAAATCTCCATGGTCGTAGGGAGGTAGAGTGTAGATGTCATCCCCAAATTTGTCTTCCATTATTCTTCTTCTCTAGCATGTGCTCCCTCGGCGATTAGTCCAAAGAGAGCGGTCCTTCGCTCTGATACCATTTGTTCGATCGATTCAGTATGCTAGAAGGGGAGTGAATAGTATTTTTCGATTCTTCTTGTACCTACGTTGATAGTTGCGCAAGAGGAAATACAAAAGAATAAAACTAACAACGAAGAGCAACGCTAACAAACCCGATTTACTTGGTATCCACCCCGGACGGGTGACTAATCCAAGAATCCGTCGGTGGATCACTCCCCGGATAACCTCCGGCTAGCTCTTGTCGCTCCTTGTGGGTGGAGAAACCTCGCCACAAACTCGGACAACACTCTGAGCACCAAACACTACTAACAAGCCTTAACCAAGCTTGTTTCGTCAAGAGTTTCAGCCCAACCCGAGCTCTCTTTAAATAGAACTCGGGCTAAAAACCCTTGCTGGCAGTCGACTGCTCCCAGGGCAGTCGACTGCCCCCACTCAGAATTCGACCGTTGACACCCCAATGTTCGAATTCTGCCAGCTCACCAGCCGTTACCAGTCGACTGCTCCCAGGGCAGTCGACTGCCCCCACTCTGAATTCGACCATTGACACCCCAATGTTCGAATTCTGCCAGCTCACCAGCCGCTACCAGTCGACTGCTCCCAGGGCAGTCGACTGGTCCAGAGCTGCAAACCTTTCTGTGAGTTTTATCAGTCGACTGCCCCAATGGCAGTTGACTGCTCAACTCACCTACCTAGGGTTTCCCTTCCCGAGTACACTTCTCTCAACACTCGACTGCCAGGATTTCCCGAATACTATCACATAGCACTTGTACCCCTAACGTCTCGACTGACTCCTCATCAGCAGCCTCGACTATTGCCTTCACGCCCTCTTCATCTTCGGCTCTCGTCCGTCGGATGCACGCAAGCCTCTAGCTTGCCTCCATGCCATCCTTCACGCATGCCTTGATGTACGCGTCCCTCAGCTCATCGTCCCTGCTCTCCAAGGTCCCTCGGGTGCACACAAGCCTCTAGCTTGTCTCTATGCCACCCTTTACCGTACCGAGGCCGTCAAGCCAAGTCCATATGTGTAACCTGTACAACCTGCACACTCAACATACACATATAAGAACACAAGGGTAAACCTAACTTAAACCCTTTGCCCAAACATCAAAACACTTGGTCACTCCGAACCCCAGATTATCTCAACAATCTCCCCCTTTTTGATGTTTGGCAATACGTTTAAGTTAGGGAAAACAAATAGTAATAATAATGGTAAACAACCATTTGGACTTACACTGCCATGACTCACTCTTGGACTTACATCGCCAATGCATATGCATTGCATGGATCCTATCCTCAAGGCTTCCCACACCTAACCCTCCAAGTTATGACTTTTCACACACCTAACTTCCCAAGTTAGGAATTTCCACACCTAACCCTCCAAGTTAGGAATTTTCCACACCTAACCCTCCAAGTTAGGATTTTCCGAACCGGGCTTTTTAAAACCTATCCCAAGGCTCCCCACACCTAATCCTCCAAGTTAGGAATTTTCCAACACCTAACCATCCAAGTTAGGATTATCACACCTAACTTCCCAAAGTTCGGAATTTCAACCAAAACGGGCTTTTTAAAGCTTCTCCCAAGCTCCCCCTACATTGGACTTACAAAGGCTTTTTAAGAACCTCTCCAAGGTTCCCCTTACACCAAGAATGGAGCAACTATGCTCCCCCTTAATCTCAGCTCTCCCTAAACCTAGGGTTTCTCGCAAAGGTGTGTTTGGTTTCCCAAATTAAACCCAACACTTCTCCCCCTTTGCCTAACATCAAAAAAGACCCCAATAATATCTCAATTATTGGTTCTTTTAACCCCCAATGATCCTAAACACAGCGTACTAGCCCCTCATACACTTGTTTTTCATCATTTGGACATAAGTCAGCTGCTGGATACCCACACCAGCCCTGACCAGTCGACTGCCCCCCAGGGCAGTCGACTGATACTCTGAATATCAGTTTTTTTAGGCCACATTCAGAAATGTGCCAGAAATTTCACAAATCTCCAAAAATTTCCAAATTTTGTGGAAAACTTTGTGGTACCCATACCTACTTGGAAAAAATACATTCCATAATGTATCTATCAAAAACTCAAAAAAATTTATAAAAATTAAGGCAACTAGGAGGCACCTCCCCCTTAACCCATGCCTTCTCCCAATTTTCACTTTACCTAGGTGAAGTTCTAGCCAACATAACACCATAACACCTGTTAAGTTCTCCCAACTTAACACCTAAGTTCTTTCCCCTTTGGACACCATTAAAGGATTGCCCCAAGCAACCTTATCCCTAGTGCCAAAAAGAACTCAACAAAACCTTAAAACAATCTAAGAGTTTGCAAGCGCATTTGCTAGGATATACCCTATCCTAGAAGAATATATTTCCATGAAGAATAATAAATGTGCTTGACTTTGGTTATCAATTCTTTAATTTCCTCAAAAGTTTGGCATTTTGTATCAATTTTCAAATCCATCAATAATGTCATGTGTTTGCCAAGGCTAACCATCATAATTTGACACATGGAATTGTCCTCAACTCCTCTTTTTCTTCTGTGTCCTTAATATGATAAAAGTCTCCTTTTTCTTATCTCTTAACACTAGATAAATATCCACATATCAATCTTCGTTGAATTATCCATATGACCTCATTAATTCATGGGGTAACACTCTATTTAAGGAATATGAAATCATAATCAAGGATTTTAGTCTAAAGTCATATATATCCTATCATCTAATTTTGCAATTTCTTATTAGACAATACCCTTTTTCATATTTCAGCCTACTAATCAGTCGACTGCCCCCAGGGTAGTCGACTGTCAAAATGAACAAAAAGTTTTTGGGCTAAGATCAGTCGACTGCCCCCAGAGCAGTCGACTGATACTGAATTTCAGGTTTTTCAGTCAAATTTCAGTAATGCCTAAATAATTCCATAAATCTCCAAAAATTTTGAACATTCGTGGGGAGATTTGTCGAACCTATGCCTACTTGGAAAAATTATGTTTCCAAATAAATGTACTCCAGATCCCAAGATTGGCACGAAACGTAAATTTCTCTAAATTGTATCGTTGAAACCTTGTCCAAAGGTTCTAATTTCGCCCTCACCTTGATGTCTCTTCCCATACTCAATCACATTACATTCCTAGCACCATGTTATATGGCATTTACACTTTAGAGTTAATTTTTCTCAATTATAAGCCCATTTTTCATCTTTTCTCCATAATTTTCCTCTTAATGTGCCAATTCCCTAGGATTAAGACTTACCCAAGTCTTTCAAACCCTCTGGCATATTTCACCTAATTTCCTAGACTTCCTAAAGACCCCATCTCTTGAGATTACCATGGATCCCAAAGGCTCCTAGAGCTCCCCCTTGAGCTCTTAGCCCTAGCCACCTCCCTAGGTGACTCAATCCACACTAGACCACACTGGTGTGCCATCGGTGATTCTTGGCCTACAAAATGAACCCTCTTAACCTTAGACACCTTGTCTTCGGTTAAGTCATTTTCTTTCCCTTTGGATGGCACCCCCTTGCCATCCTTGGACTTCTCCTTCTTGCCATAATCATATGTCTTCCCAGCATATTTTTTTTTATTGGCCTTGGAGGTCTTAGACCGGTAACCCAAACCTGACCTATCATAGTTGGGTTTTATACTACCCAACACCATGTCTATACCCTTAGATCCAATCATGAATCTTTCTAGGGCCTTTTCTAATGTATTAAGTCTTGCTCTCAAGGCTTGATTTTCCCTTTCCAGGTTTCTAACCTTAGTGTCCATATGTCCACTTTGGGCATTCCTAGACTTACCCTCCTTTCTAGGCACATTCCTTCCCTTCTTGGGCTTAGTATCTTGATCCTTAGGTACAAAGATCCTAGATTTACCATGATGCAAGTTTTTCCTAGGGTTTTGATCTACCTTGTTATCACTAGTCCTATCATCATATCTAAATCCAAAATTATGCACAAGTAAATAATTTTCATTAATCCTAGCATGTATAGATAGATAATTTGCACTATTTTTAACATGCATAGAGGAATTCAAATTTGAATTACATTTTAGCTTAGGGTTAGGTATTACCTCCCTTACTCTTGTTGTCCCTCCTTGTTGTGAGCTTCTTCTCTTCCTTCTTTCCTCCTTCTCCCATCTTCTTAGATGCTCCATTTTCTTGATTTCACTTTTCTTTGGGCACTTGGTGTGGTAGTGCCCCAATTCTCCACATGTGAAGCATCTAATCTTCTTTTTCCTTTCTTGGGCTCCTCCAATCCTACAACCCATGTTAGATTTAAAGGAACTTGAAATAGGTTTAGATTTTACCTCTTTTTTATCTTTTGGGCACTTATCCTTGTAGTGCCCCTTTTCATTGCACCCAAAGCATATGATTTGATCCTTTTTCTTTGCTTTGGTGGAGGTGGAGGCTAGGTTGACTTCTTCTTCAACCGTGGATGAAGTGGATGCTTCCTCTTGTTCTTGTATAGATGAGGGTCTCTCCTCCCCCTCAATCCTTGAAGTTGATGCTTCCTCTTCTTCACTTGAGGTGGATGCCCTCTCACTCTCTTCTTCTCATTTACTTGAAGAAATTGTCAATTCTTCTTCTTCTTTGTCTTCAAGGACCGTTTGACTTATTTCATCGGGTTCTTCTACTAGTTGAACTCATGTAGGGTTCTCATGGAATTCTCCTACCTTTCTCCATAGATCATGTGCATTTTGATATTCTCCTACATGACTCAACACATGGTTAGGCAAAATATTAATCAATGTACTAATTACCTTTTCGTTTGCCTTTGCTTGATTTTGTTGCTCTTGATTCCAATATCTAGGCCTAAGCTTCTTCCCGTGCTTATCCATTGGAATCTCGAAGGGCTCTTCAAGCACAATCCATAGATCCCACTCGATTCCGAACCATATCTCTATTCTAGCTTTCCAATATGCGAAATCTCCATGGTCGTAGGGAAGTGGAGTGTAGATGTTGTCCCCACATTTGTCTTCCATTGTTGTTCTTCTCTAGCGTGTGTTCCCTCGGCGATTAGTCCAAAGAGAGTGGTCCTTCGCTCTGATACCACTTGTTAGATCGATTCGGTATGCTAGAAGGGGGTGAATAGCGTTTTTCGATTCTTCTTGTACCTACGTTGTTAGTTGCGCAAGCGGAAATACAAAAGAATAAAACTAACAACGAAGAGCAACGCTAACAAACCCGATTTACTTGGTATCCACCCTGGACGGGTGACTAATCCAAGAATCCGTCTGTGGATCACTCCCCGGATAACCTCCGGCTAGCTCTTGTCGCTCCTTGTGGGTGGAGAAACCTCGCCACAAACTCGGACAACACTCTGAGCATCAAAGACTACTAACAAGCCTTTACCAAGCTTGTTTCGTCAAGAGTTTCAGCCCAAATCGAGTTCTCTTTAAATAGAACTCGGGCTAAAATCCTCGCTGGCAGTCGACTGCTCCCAGGGCAGTCGACTGTCCCCACTTAGAATTCGACCGTTGGCACCCCAATGTTCAAATTCTGCCAGCTCACCAGCTGCTACCAGTCGACTGCTCCCAGGGCAGTCGACTGGTCCAGAGCTGTAAACCTTTCTGTGAGTTTTATCAGTCGACTGCCGCAATGGCAGTCGACTGCTCAACTCACCCACCTAGGGTTTCCCTTCCCAAGTACACTTCTCACAGCAATCGACCCCCAGGATTTCCCGAGTATAATCACACAGCACTCGTACCCTCACGACTAGACTGACTCCTCATCAGCAGCCTCGACTATTGCCTTCGCGCCCTCTTCATCTTCGGCTCCCATCCCTCGGATGCACGCAAGCCTCCAGCTTGCCTCCATGCCATCCTTCACGCATGCCTCAAAGTCCACGCCCCTCAGCTCATCGTCCCTGCTCTCCAAGGTCCCTCGGGTTCACACAAGCCTCCAACTTGTCTCTATGCCACCCTTCACCGTATCGAGGTCATCTAGCCAAGTCCATATGTATAACCAGTATAGCCTGCACACTCAACATACACATATAAGAACACAAGGGTAAACCTAACCTAAACCCTTTGCCCAAACATGAAAACACTTGGTCACTCCGGACCCCAGATTGCCTCAACATTTAGTAAGTAACAAAATAGGTTTGACAGGGGCCCAAGGATTTGTTTTTTATATATTTTAAATTATTTTTCAAAATTATTGATTATTTAATTTTGTATGCTTAGACTCATATCATGCTTGGACTCAAATGGGTGAATTAAATTGGTTCTAAATAATTTTTTTACATTAGTTTATTCCTGTTATCTGTGTGACCCAAAATATTTATTTTTCAAATTTACTCAAAAATTATTTACTTGCCTCTCTGAAAATATTTTTTTGGCATTATTTACTTATCATTCCTTTTTCTGTTAAATTAAAATATTTTTCAAAATTTACTTGTATTTTCAAAAAGTTCACGGGCTCTAATATGTAAATTTTTTTTCTTTTTCTCCTTAACCAAAATATATATATATATATATATATATATATATATATATATATATATATATATATTGACATATGGCAAAGGGGAAGAGAAAGGAAAAGTTGAAAAGATAAAAAAAATTCAAAAAGATTTTTTTTTAACTAAGTAGGAAAAGATTGTTTTTAGGGGCTTTTTCAAACATCTACTTAGTACTTTGTTTTTTTTTTAATTTTACTTAGTAATTTACTTTTTCAAAACTCTATTTTTCAAAGGGGGAGAGAAAGGAAAGTTAAAATTTTTCTTTCAATTTTACTTAGAGTTTTTCTAAGTTTATACTTAGAGTTTTTCTAAGTTTATACTTAAAATTTTTCAATGTTATCAAAAAAGCCTTTCAAATTTAATAAAACACATTTTTGAAACGCTTCAGGGGGAGAGTTTTATATAAGGGGGAGCTTCATGCATTTTTAATTTTGCTAATTTTGCATTTTTTTTAATATTTTGAAATTAATCTTTAATTTAAAACCTAACTTATCAAGGGGGAGCTTTGCAAGTTTTCCTTTTTCATTAAAATGATACTTTGAAAAATTGAGCTTACCTTTAAAAATGTAATACTGTGTTTTTTTAAATACTTTTGCTACTTGCTTATCTGTCTGTTTTAACTTCATTTTTGAACTAGGTTGCCATAAAATAAAGAGGGGAAGATTGTTGGTGCCGGAAGTACCAAATCGAACCTAGTTTTGATAATGGCAAAGGATTCAAAGTTAAGTATTGTTTTGGATCTAACATGTTTCACTAAATGTGTAGAAAAATCCTAGTTTACCTAGGCATGGAGTGTTGACCTACAGGGTTGAGCACGAGGTCCTGGTCAAGGACTGGGCACCGAAGACCTTACCAAGGGTTGGGCATGAAGACCTGGTTTGGAAGACTGGGAACGAAGTCCTGGTCAGGGGTCGGGCACCGAACACCTAATCCGGAAGATTGGGCAGGAGTCTTAGCAAAGCGAGGACAACAGAAAAAAGTAGGGATAGGTCAAGGTATATGTAACACCCGAAAAATTTCCTCAATATTTTTTTTAAAATATTGATCATGTCTAGATAATTTTTCGAGGAACCTAGAGATACTAGTATGAACTTTAGCCTAGTTATCCATAATTTTCTCATTTAAATTGAGAAGCTATGTACTAATAGGTTTTTCTAAGACCATGATTATTGGTGGATTTTAGGTGGAATTTAATATAAATATAAATGGGTGATAATTAGGAATATTAGCATGATCATGGGTGGGTATTAGGGAATTTTCGAAAATAGAAAAAAATAATAAAATAAAATTGAAAAAAAATAAAGTGCATGCACCAAGGATTGAACCTTGGACCTATGATACCACCATGCATGTACTAACCAATTCAGCTAGCAAGGGAGTGCTAGGAGAGAATGAAGTGGATTTTTGTTAAGGCTAAAGGAAGTGAAGAGTCATAGCATCATGTCTCTCCACTTGCCTCTTTCATCTAGTATATAAGAGGGTGGAATGGAAGAGACACCTTAGCACTTAAGCATTTATCTCTTCATCCACCAAAACTCCTTCTTCCCTTCTTCTTTCTCTTCCTAGATAAAATCTACAAGGAGGGTTTCCCTTTGGAAAAGTCTCGCAAGGAGACCTCTTCTTCAAGATCTAAGGGATTTCTACAAGGCTACAAGGGATAAGGGTAGTCTAAGGTCAAGGAAAATTCTTTTGGTTTCCCTATTCAAGGTTTATAATCAAGATCAAGAAAGGTAAGACTCTCTCACCTGTGGTATAATAGTTTCCGAGTTATTTTCATGATGCAATGATGTGTTTGGACTATATGTGGAGAAAAACCAAAGTTAGGGCCCTTGTAACTTTCGGCCACCATAGGTTCCTATGGTTGGGTTTGGATCTAACACTCAAATGATGTTTCTTATGTTTTCTCATGTTGTAAAAGGTGATAATAGGGGTTTACGTGAAAGTTTTACATGGTTTAGGGCCCTTGTAACTTTCGGCCAAGAGGGGTTTTGAGGCAAGAAGTTAGGTTTAACTCCAAGCAAGGGTTCAAATGTCTTCCATGGTATGATATGTAAGGTAATAGATGTGAATTGGGCATTTTATGAATTTTTCATGGGCTTGTGATCCTCTTTGAGTTTCGGCCAACTCATGATTTAGGGCTAGGACTTGGAGTTAAATCCAAATAAGGGATCAAATGGTTTTCTATGGCATAGTATGTATGGTATGGAATGTTAATCATGACCTATGTGAATTTTCAATGGACTTATTGTCCTTTAGGGTTTCAGCCAAGACCCTAATTTAGGGTTTGGTTTGGGCTAAGGTCTCAAGGATGCTTGAGTATAGGGTATTAAGATGTAAGTATATGGTTAAGCAAGATGTGAGGATCTTTATGTTACCACAACCCTAACTTCATATGCTATGTATCATGACTTCGTATGTTTAGGTTATATGTTATGTTTTATTCATGAATGTTTTAATCATATGCCATGAACCTAGGGAAATGTATCATGTATGAAAAGATTTAGGTATGTTTCCTATGTATCATGATCATGCATGATTTATGGATTAAGATGATAATTAAGTATATATGCCATGCTTTATGAATGATATGTATGTATGCCATGTTTTATGAATGATATGTATGTATGCCATGCTTTAGGAATGATATGTATGTATGTCATGTTTTATGAATGATATGTACGTATGCCATGTTTAAGAATGAAGATGATAAATGAAAATGATAATCATGGCTCTAAGACTAAATAATGTATGCATGACATACCTTATGAAGAAGATAATGAATGATGATGAATGTTCATGCCTTTAAGGCATCATGATGATAAGTATGAATGATGAAATGTTAAGTGTGGTTATGTCATGCTAATGGATGGGCACCTTAAGAATGCCCCGGTCCTGGACTACCGTAGCTGTCCACGGTTCTGGACTACCGTAACTGTCCACGGTTCTGGAACTACCGCAGCTGTTCCTATTCTTATGTCAAGTTTTATGAAACAAGATTTTATTTATGCTAAGAACGTTCTATGAATGATAAAGCATGTGAAGTATTTTATTTTTTTTATGAATGGGCTTGTACCGAACCGAAGTAAGGGTCCAAGGGATGGGCACCTTAAGAACGCCTCGGTTCTGGACTACCGAAGCTGTCCACGATTTTGGGACTACCGAAGCTGTGCAACAGGGATGGGCACCTTAAGAACGCCTCGGTTCTAGGACTACCATAGCTGTCCTTACCCTAGTAGGTCGAGATTTTCTACCTCGTATTTACTTAGGGATGCGCACATATGATGTATGTATGTGGTACAAGCCGGGGACCCCCTATGATATTATGATTATGTTCAAGTATTTATAACTATGGTTTCAAAAATTAAGCATCCTTATGATACATGCATTTGACTCATTCATTCATTCATGTTATGCATTATGCCATGATAAGTATGTTTATGTTTATGATTCATGCTAAAAATGATGCCATGATAAATATGTTTATGTTTATGATTCATGCTAAGAATGATGTCATGATAAGTATGTTTATGTTTATGATTCATGCTAAGAATGATGCCATGATAAGTATGTTTATGTTTATGTTTATGATTCATGCTAAGAATGATGTCATGATAAGTATGTTTATGTTTATGATTCATGTTAAGAATGATGCCATGATAAGTATGTTTATGTTTATGTTTATGTTAAGAATTATGCCATGATAAGTAAGTCTACGTATATGACGATGTCAAGAATTATGCCATAGTAGATATGTGGCAAGTCTATGCTTTATATTCAGAATTATGAAATGTCCACTGTTTCATGTTTATGAATATGTGACGTACGAATTTTTGTGAGTAGGAAAGGGTCTTACTAAGCCTCTGTGCTTACAGTCTTATGTTTCTTATACCGCAGATCAAGCAAGGGGTTACTAATGGAAGCAGCAGCAGGGGCAAGAGCATGTGTGTGTGTGGCGGTGACATGGCGAAGGATTCTTTTATTTACACGTATCGCATGTCTTGGGTTTTGAAATGCCTCCTTAGATGCTATGCTATGCTTATAATGGTTATGTTTAATGAATGACTTAAGACTTATGATGTTATGGAAAGGTTACTTGCTACTTATGATACTTATGGATAAGTTATGGAAAGCTTATATCATGATGCTATGTATGATGGTAATATGCTAAGTTACAACGTCACCATGTTCATGAATGATAATTTAGGCATGTATATATATGGTTCATGGATTAGTTGTATGGTTTAACGCATGTCTAGAAGAAAAAAAAAAACATTCCACTGCATTAAGATGTTTTATATGTACATGTATGTTTAGCGTAACGCCGCTTTTCCGCCACACCGTAAAGTGGGGGAAAAAGGCGGGCGTTACAGTATAGATGTCTCGAGATCCGAAAGCTTCGGAGGCCAAGCAAATGTCCAACCAGGGGTGCCGGTTGGCAACAGGTAACTTCTCCAGAGTGGAGTATGTGAAGACGAGTTCCCCGAAAGAGAGAATAGTAGACATCAGTCCAACCTAGGATTTCATTTGAAATCCAAAGTTAGGATCAGACAACATCGCCTGTCGTATATGCATATATTCCGTATATTATTTATTTCATTTCACACTAACCTGTGTTGCAGCTCAAGACATTAACAAGTAGCCTTGAGGACGCCCAAGAGGACCTGGGCGATCGAGAAGATAGGTGCCAGAGAGGTCTCAGGCACTTGAGTAAACAGGCACCCGAGGGGTCTCAGGCGCCCTTGTGATGATGGCTCAACCTGGGCCAGGTTGTGTTGGTGTACGCTGGTTGGATGTGCCACGGTGGCAACATAGGTGTCCCAGAGTCTCTAAGGCTCTCGAGAAGGATAGAATTTGCCCAGTCTATGGATGAGGACGTGGCTGGATTGCGCTATGTTGGGGGCGCTCCTATAGGTACTCGGGCACCCGAGTGCTTATATGAAAGGGGTTTCGAACCACAGTTTCTCACATTAGTTTTCACGCTATCTGTGCTCAAGTTTGCTCTGCCAAGACAGTCTAGGATCTCTGAAATGCTACTCCAACAATGATGCACTCTCTTTCCATTTCAGTTACAAGTTGTTGGTATAATTTTGTTATTTCTATTGTACTTCAAATTGCATATCTGTCACATTTTTATGAACTTATAGAATTGCACAACATAAATGGTCAATGACCATGAGACTTGGAGTAGTAGTCATTACAGACTCTGATCCAAGTAAAAACAAACCTGTTAGCATTGATTTGGACTTGTGTTATTTTATTTCCATTGCGTTTACTCTCTACTTAAATCCGAGAAATTTTTGAATCGATATTCACCCTCCTCCCTCTATCATTCTCATCGATCCCACAACTTTAAGCCCTTTGTCATCATCAAAATAAGGTTTGATCTGGTGCTTCTAGCACCAACATAACTTAATTAAAATTCTAATTTAACTAAATTAAAATTCTACTTCAATTCAACTTTAACTAAATTAAGATTCTAATTTAACTAAATTAAAATTCTACCTTAATTCAAACCTTAACCCAAATTAAAATTCTACCTTAATTCAAAGCTTAACCCAAAGTAAAATTTTACTTTAATTCAATTTCTACCTTAATTAAAATTTCACTTTAATCAATCTGTCTTCAACTCTAAAATGTTAATTTTAAACATTCAACTATAATGACACCTTTAATTGATTTTTGAACTTTAATTTAAACTTAATTAATTATCAAAGCTTAAACTTTAAATCTTTTATTTTCAACTTTAATTTTTTTTTAACCTTAATTTTTAAATGTCAACTTTTCAATCTTAATGAATTTCAAAATTTAAATCATTTTAATATTTTTATTTTAACTTTAATTAACTTTTGGAACTTAAATTTGAATCCTTAATTAATTTTAATTTTTTAATTTTCCATCATTAAATTTTAAAAGTTAATCCTCAATTTTATCTTTCTTAACTTTAATTAATAACCTTAATTTAAAATGTTTAAAACTTGATAAATTTTACTAATAAATATTTAACTTAGTTCATGCCTTAAATTTCAATTAAAAAGTCAACTAAAATATCAAAGTTCACATTATGCAAATTCCATTTTGAGTCACACTTTAACTTAATGATAAGTATACTTCATATAATAAAGCATCTCTCTAAACACATATCATTACCTTGTTTGAACAATTAAAATGGGTGAGATGCTAGCTAATTAAATTGAGAATATTCTATAATTTTTTAGTTAATATATTTTCTGATTATGAGTCTTACCAACACTAAATCCCCTAGCTACTTAGGTAATGATCCATGTGGCTATCAAGGGTAACCAGGATAATGTCAAATTAAGAGGGAGGATTGAAATATTTTGAAAATGATTTTAACAATATCTCTTTACCTTCTGAAAATACTTCTTTTGAAATATGTTTGCAATTCTTTTTCAAAATTATCTTTTAGAAAATTAACTTAGAAAATAGTCTTTTCTCATATGGAATATTTCTTTCTCAAATTGAAAATGCTATTGAAAATAAAGATTCTTTCTAATCTTTGGCTTTTGAACAGTTTTTGAAAAATTACTTGAAAATATTTTTAATGTTTTTGAAAAAGATCATTTTAACATTTTTTTGAAAATATGAAAGAATTTTTTTTAAATTTGTATAGTTTTGAGAAATTATTATCTTTTAAAAATGATTTTGAATGTTCTTAAACATGCTTTGGAAAAATCTTTTGAAAAATGTTTCCATTAGAAATTACTTAATAGCTCTTTTAGTTTTGGGCCTATCCCTAAGACACAATAGGAAGTCTACCTTGTGGCTAACAAGGAATCCTATGGGTGCGTCAGGTTGAGGGAGAGTCCTAATTAATAGATCAAAACATTCCTTGCAATATCTTTCAAAAATTATTTTGCAAGTTAAGTACCTTTTTGAAATATATCATTTAATATTTCTTGAAAATATTTTTGTTATACCTGCAAAATTATTTGTAAAACTTAATTTTGAAAAATTCCTTAAATCTTTGAAAATGTTTATTTCTAAAATGATCCTGCAAAATACCTTGAAAAATTGGAATTTTTGAGAAAACAAAGATTTACCTTGTAATATAATTACTATTTTAAAACAAAAATGACTATATTTTAAATTAGATTAAGCAGTTAAGGGGGAGGTTCACACAAAAAAGTCTATTGGATAATTTCTTTTCAACTTGATTTATACCTATGTCTTTGTATGTGTGGACTGAATTGCTTACTTTGAGATAATGCCTTGACAACTCCGTTGATTGCCATTTAGCTATGCTTGGATTTTTTTTGGGTTCCAAAACTTAAATCTAAATATATAGTTGTTATATAAATAAGACTAAATTTTTTTGGATTGAGGAGAGCATTAAGACTAAAATTTATTTTTCTTTATTAAAAATATCTTTTTGCAAATTTTCTTATTGAACTTTTCTTTATACTTTTGTTTTTTTCAAATTATGTTTTGAAAAATAAACATTTTTTTATTTTTAAAGCTACTCTTAAAAATTATCCTAGTAGTATTCAAATAATTATTCTCTTTATAAATCTTGTTTCAAAAAGTTTTTATTTACTCAACATTAATGACTAAATAAATTTTTGAATGTGTCTCATAACCTCATCGTTGAAATCTACGTGGACATAAACTTTTGAAATAGGCAATTTGAAACAGTTTAAAATTTATATGGCATATTTAGATCTATACTTTGTTAAATATTGAAAGTTTGGAGGGTTCAAATGCTAAAAACCCAATATTAGAGACCTAGTTGGAATTATTCAAACTTTGAGGGCTTATTTGCAAAATGCCAAAAAACTTAATAAAGACCTAAAAACCTCCTCCCGCAAATCAGGTTCCCCGATTTCTCTTCCTCCGTCGCAGACACTCGACGCCAAAATCGTACGAGCGGTTCTCTGCGTCGCACCAACGCCGCCCTCTCTTCTTCTTCATCCTCCTCGTCTGTGCACACCAAGCCGACACCGCAGCCCTAGGTCGAGAGAGCGATCGCCTCGTTGATGCGAGCTCTTGGTGGCGTGAACCTCACCTTTGCCGACTTTGATTCCGCCGACTACTTCCATTTTCTAGGTGAGTGTCGGTACTATTAGGGATTTTAATTGGGTGAATAATTAGTAGTTTAATTTGGGTGATTATGTAGATTAGATCAACTTGAATAGACTAATCAAGTTCATAGGTTTGTTATTGCGGTGATTTAACATTAGATTTGTAGATTCGGATATTGATTCCCTATAATGAGTATTGTGTGTTACGTGCTCTATTTTATTGTGGTAAATCATCTTTGTTATTGTCAATTACCTATTGAGAGTGGGTATTACCTTTGTGCATCCCATTGTGCATGCTCCCCAAATTTAGGGCAGCGGTAGTAGTGAAATTTGTTTTGTTCAGATTTGGTGTTGTCATGGACTCTTAGAGGTTTTGTTGTGGGAAGGATCCATTTAAAATATAGTAGCAGGACAGTGATGATAAATGTTCACTTCGATAGAGAGCTTTGTGGTCGCGTTCTATCATCATGTCTTAGTTTCGATCTTGGATAGTGTAGTTGTTTGGTTTTTCCTCACTAGCCACCGAGAGCCTTAGGTGATTCATTACCATGTGTGATTTTTCCATTTGCTTGGGTTTAGTCATGGTAGGATTGACCTTTCTAGGAGTAAACATTGACCTCTAATTTGAATTTCTATTGATATGGTTGGATTTTGATTTTGGAATCTTTTGTTCATTAGAGGCTACCGAGAGTTTTTGGTTGGGTTATTGAATGTTGTAATTATGTTTAATAATACTATTTAATTAAGTAGATGTATAATTATAATTATGTTTAATGTATAGTTTAGCTACTCTATGAAAGTAGAAATAGCTAAACTTTCACATTGATACAGGATCTTGATTCAGACTCGTTCGGTTGATCGTGAGGGGATTTTTTCCAATACATAGATGACATTATAAGGCGGGTACTTCTCCTTTGTACTCATGTAGTTCTTTTATCTTTAAGCATGGTTGTTTTATGTCTAAATAGGTTGCTTGACCTTGTTCCTTGTCGGTTGTTATTTTAACATTGTCATTGATACTTTTTCTTCGTTGATCTTTGAGTTATTCGAAATTTTGTATTCGTACTATCATTTGCTGAATTTCTATTCTGTAAAGTACCGCTTGAACGCAAGTACTCAGAGGTTCATTAAACACAACTAGGTTTATTTGACATTAGAATTATCTTACCTAGTAATGTAGATGCATAATCGTTGGTTTTTGATACTTGGTCGGTTGTATCGTTGCATCGTTGATACTTGTTGGATTTTGTTTCATCGTTGTTTTCCGGTGGTTCGTGCATCTTGTAGCATGCACCATACCTGCACGATGCATACTAACGACTGCTGGGCTTCCATATGGTTAAGTTATCGTTAGTCATTTAGTTGCTCTGTTCACTCCACCACTTTTTGTTGTGGTAGTTGTTAGAGTACGAGCAACTGCCCGGTTATGCCACACATGATGTAGTTGTAGGCAAGCTGTGACAACCTCGCCGTTGTTTTCGAGGGATACTAGAGCTATTGATGGCTCCCCTATATATCGGGGTTTCGGAGTAGTTGGTTTCCAACGATCCTACTGTTGTCTTTACTCTTACTTATGGACTTATTTCTCATGGACTTAATGTTGCTACTTATAAACTGCATGTGTTAGTTCTTATGTTTATGCTTACTACTTGTTGAGTTGATGTTCTTTATGATATACATGGTTAATGTAGAACTATATACTCTCTTGTTAAATATGCTATGTTATGATTCACATACTTAAAGTAGTTTAGTTAGAAAGAAATTTATCCAATTGCATATGTTCATGATTTAGTATTATTTCCGCTGCTATATTTACGCTTCATATGCAATAATGTACAAAAAAAAGTAACACGTCACTCACGTAAGGGGCGGGCGTTACATGTTTTGGGTATTTGGTTTTAGTTGTTTTATTTTCTACACTTTGTGAGTTTCGCATTTTATTTATTTATCTGGTATTGTCTTGTTGGTTTGCTATATTCGTATCTTTTGGGTATTCAGACTCTCCTCTCTACAAATTTAAATTTGTCTTAAGCTATTAACTATGTGGGTGCGCTTTTACATTAATGTTAATGATGGTTGAGCCATCCAATTATTATAAACTATGTGGTTGTGTTTATTTTCTTTATTTTTGTGATGCTAGCCTCTTGTGGCTAAGCTATTTTGGTGAGGTGTTATGTATATATGCTCCAACTTGTCTGCCGTATAGGGGAGATGCTGCCCAATTTTCGAGGAAGCATGAGCCTCTTGGGCGTGACAATTTTTGGTATCAGAGCTAAGTTTTGCAATGTTTTAGTGTCTGTGGGTTTACGAAGTTATTTTACGAGATCAATTTGTATTTTACAGATTTGGTTGTATTTTTACGGAGTCATTGTTTTGACATGGTTGTGTTTTTGGGACTTGACCGTGACAAGATCTCTCCCGTCAACAAAAAGTAAGTTTATTTTAAATTTGGATAAAATTATATCTAAGTAATGTATGTTGGTGTTGTTAGCAGGTATGCCTCGTCGTATTGAGTTGTCTCCTCCCCGTGCACGTGGTCGTGGACGATTATCACGGGGGAGCCCAGAGGAGGCCGAGGGAGACACTGGTCAGGAGGTTGAGAGACCCACCAGGGTGGAGGCGACTAGTCAGGGATCAGCTCACCAGGACCCTTTAGGTGAGCTGAGACCTCCACCACTGAGAGTACCTCCTCCTCACCCGACAGCAATTCCAGTCGTACCATCAGAGGCAAGTCCATTAGTGCCACCAATGGCACTTACTGGAGTGCCATTAGTGGTACCCCCTGCCTATGCGGGTTGGCTTCTGAATAGAGCTCGGATTCTATTGTTGGCAGCGTCTATGAATGGTCGTTTCACACTGTTCCATGGGGAACCATATCTGTATGTTGCCCGTGCCTGGTTGGTGACATTGGAGGGCACCTTCAGCTATACGACCCTCACAGACATAGAGAAGGTGGAGTTGACTACATATCACCTTCGAGATCAGGCCGTTACTTGGTGGAATATGCAGAAGACTATTATTGGTGGACGACCAATTTCTTGGGTTTCTTTTCGTGAAGCTTTTGAGGGCAAATATTATCCTACTGCATTTCATACGGCTCGACGGCAGGAGTTTCTTGCTCTTCATCAGAGAGATCGCCCAGTTATGGAGTATGAGGTGGAATTCAATCGCCTGGCGGAGTTTTGTCCTCAGTTGGTTGCTACAGAGGAGGAGCGGACGACACAGTTCATGTTGGGCCTAGCTGGATATATCCAGTTAGGTATATCTGGATGGGCTCCTACTTCTTATCATGAGGCTCTGGATTGGGTTGTACACATCGATATGATCCAGTATCAGTTGCATGGTGATAAGAAGAAAGGAAAGAAGACAACTCAGGGTTCAGCAGCGACACAGAAGCGACAGATAGTTGGACAGAAGCGCAGTAGCAGGAGTCAGAGTACGCAGGAGACTTCTGAGCCTCAATCTCAACCCCAGAAGTCTGGATGATTTTCAGCAGGATCGTCGCGGTTTTCAAAAGACCCAAAGGTCTGCTACTGGCGGGGCTCATTGTTTTCAGTGTGGATCTAGGGACCACAGCAGACTAGATTGTCCCCTAGAGCACCCTATCTATTATTACTGTAAGCTTCCGGGTCATGAGAGTTGAGGTTGTCCTTTGAAGGCTCATCATAAGTCTGCAGAAGTTACTCCCCAGGGTGCTCGATCAAGATAGCAGAGGCCACAGCGAGGCGGCCATCAGACTCAGACTTCATCTCGACAGCAGCAGACAGGACGTCAGCTGGTAGTTCCACCACCAATGCAGATTTATTATATGCTTGGGCATGAGTACCCCGCACCAGCGGTGTCTCAATATTCTGGGACGGGGTCGTGCTATCAGCAGCCATACACGGCATATCAGCCTATAGTTTATCAGCATCAGTAGTCGGCTGGAGCTTCGGGTTATCAGCCCCAGCAGTCGATTGGGCCTTCGGTATATCAGCCCCAGCAGACTGTCGGACCTTCAAGATCTCAGTCTCAGTCGATTTTGGCATTGCCACCTCCAGCTCCAGAGACAGGTCAGGTTTATGCTGTTACCAGAGAGGAGGCATAGTAGGCCGATGGATCAGTCTTCCGTGGTATGATTTCAGTTTATGCATTTCCTGCTAAATTGCTTGTTGATATTGGTAGTTCTGGTTTTTTCATATCACATTTGTTTATGGGAAAGATTAGTAGGTTGCCTACACGTAGATCACAACGGCTGTCAGTATCTCTACCATCCGGTGAGGTATTGGATATCACGCAGGAAGTCAACGAGTGTCCATTGGACTTCGGCAATTATACTCTCACCGTGGATTTTTCAGTTCTTGAGATGGTAGAGTTTGATATTATTTTAGGCATGGACTCCTTGGCAGCTTTTCATGCCACAGTTGATTGCCAAGCGAGGGTGGTTACATTTCGATCTCCGAACCAACCCTCGTGGGAATTCATTGGCACTAGAGATGACGGGATTTCTATTATCTCTACACTTCAGGCCCAGAAGCTTATATCGCATGGATGTTAGGGTTTTCTTTTGTCATTGATCAGCACTGATGACAACAATAGCCCTCAGCTCTAGGATGTTTCAGTGGTTCAAGAATTTCTAGACATATTTCCAGAGGAGCTTCCTGGTTTGCCTCCTAGAAGGCAAGTCGAATTTATGATTGAGTTGATTTCGGGGACTGCGCCGGCATCAAAGGCTCCATATCGAATGACGCTTAAGGTGTTGGACGAGCTAAAGGTCTAGCTTCAGGAGTTGTTTGGCAGGGGATTCATCTGTCCTAGTGTATCTCCATGGGGTTTGCCAGTTCTATTCATCAAGAAGAAGGATGGTTCTATGAGGTTATGCATTGATTACAGGCAGTTGAATGTAGTGACTATTAAGAACAAATATCCTCTGTCTCGTATTGAAGATTTGTTTGATCAGTAGAAGGATACATTAGTGTATTCTAAGATTGATTTGCGGTCAGGATATCACTAGTTGAGAATCAAAGATTCAGATATCCAGAAGACAGCTTTCCGCACCCAGTACGGACATTACGAATTTTTGGTAATGCCATTTGGGCTTACCGATACTCCTGCAGTATTCATGGATCTGATGAATCGGGTTTTCATGGAGTATTTGGATCAGTTCGTTATTGTTTTCATCGACGACATCCTGATTTACTCCTATTCCGAGGAGGAACATGCTCGCCAGCTTCGCATCGTTCTGGAGACGTTCCGGCGGGAGCAGCTATATGCGAAGTTCAGAAAATGTGCTTTCTGGTTGTCTTCTGTGGGTTTTCTCGGACATGTTATTTCTAGAAGAGGTATCTCCGTAGATCCCCAGAAGATCAAGGCTGTCACCAGTTGGGAGCAGCCTAAGTCAGTTCAGGAGGTGCACAGTTTTCTCGGATTAGCTGGTTGTCTTCTGGGACGTATTGCTTCACCGTTGACACATCTGACTAGAAAAGACTTGAAATTTGTTTAGACAGAGGCTTACGAGACCAATATTCAGGAGCTCAAGCGCTGATTAGTGTCTGCTCCTGTTTTGGTGTTACCTTCAGGCGAGGACGGTTTCATACTCTACAATGACGCATCACATTAGGATTTTGGCGTAGTTTTTATGTAGCATGGATGGGTAGTCTCTTATGCTTCACGTCAGCTAAAGGAGCATGAGAAGAATTATCCATTTCATAACTTAGAGCTTGCAGCCATTATTTTTGCCCTGATGATATGGAGACATCATCTCTACTGCATCACGTTTGAGATTTATACGGATCACAAGAGCCTCATGTATTTATTCACTCAGAAGGAGCTGAATCTTCATCAGAGAAGATGGATGGAATTCTTGAAGGATTATGACTGTACTATTAGCTACCATCCTAGGAAAGCTAATGTGGTTGCCGATGCACTGAGCAGAAAATCCCGGAGTGTTCTGGCTTGTCACCGGGTTATGGTCACAAAATTAGTTCAGAGATTCTCAGAGTTGGGACTAGAGGAGCAGGCTCAGACAGACAAAAGGGTTGTTGGTGGCTATGGTTGCTCAGTCTTCGATCAGGATGAGGATCAGAGAGGCTCAGGCTAGTGATCAGCATATGCAGTTCCTAGGTAGTCAGATAGCCTTAGAGTAGCAGACTGATTTTACACGAGATGACGAGGGTATTCTATATTTCTGAGGGAGATTGTGCATAGCTAAGTCACATCCGGTCATGGATGAATTGCTGCAGGAGGCTCATCGATCTCGGTTTGCTATACATCCAGGCGGAACCCGTATGTACTGAGATTTGAGACATTCTTATTAGTGGAACGGTTTGAAGAAAGACATCGCAAATTTTGTTGCTAGATATCTGGTGTGCCAGAAGCTAAAGGCCAAGCATCAGAGACCTACTGGATTACTTCAGAAGATCTCTAATCCTGAGTGGAAATGGGAGCACATTACTATGGATTTCGTTGTGGGATTACCGAGTTCTTGTAGAAGACACGACGTCATTTGGGTGATCGTTGATCGATTAACCAAATCCGCTCATTTCTTGGGGATTCAAAGGACAGATTCACTGGACAAGCTGGCAGAGTTGTACTGCCGTGAGGTTATCAGACTACATGGTGTTCCTCTGAGCATCATATCAGATAGAGACCCGGTTTCACTTCGCGGTTTTGGCAGAGTTTGCAGCAGGATATGCGTACTGAGCTTCGTTTCAGTATAGCCTTTCATCCGCAGACGGACGGACAGTTAGAGCGTACCATTCAGATGCTAGAGGATTTGTTGAGATCCTGTGTTATGGACTTTGGATACAACTGGGAGGATCACCTGCATTTGGTTGAATTTGCCTATAATAATATCTATCATTCGGCTATTCAGATGGCACCGTTCGAGGCGTTGTATGGTAGAGCTTGCAGGACACCCACCCCTCTGGGAGGAGATTGGGGAATCTCAGTTGTTAGGACCTCAGAGTATTCAGCGTGATGCAGAGCTAGTCCGTATTATTAGACGCCGTCTTCAGAGGCTCAGGATCGTCAGAAGAGTTACACAAATTGGAGATGCAGACCCTTGGAGTTCTCCATGAGCAATCACATGTTCTTACGAGTGTCACCCAAGAAAGGGGTGAAGAGATTTGGTTTGCGAGGTAAGCTAGCTCCGCGCTATATTGGACTGTTCCAGATTTTGGAGCGAATTGGAGCAATAGCTTATCATTTGGCATTACCACCGTCTTTGGCCGGAGTTCACGATGTGTTTCATGTTTTCATGTTCAGGAAATATGTACCAGATCCTACACATGTGTTATTGGAGGTGTCAGTCACACTTCAGCCAGACGCGACCTATGAAGAGGTACCTATGCGGATTCTGGACCGCAAGGAACATCGATTGAGGAACAAGACAATTCGGTTGGTTAAAGTTGGTTGGCAGCACCACTCTGATTAGGAAGCTAGTTGGAAACTTGAGGATACGATCAGAGCTCGCTACCCTCATCTATTTACTTGAGGTGCGTATGGTTTGTTTTTATTTACTATTTATGTTATCTGGGTTGTTGATATCTATTGTTGTTGACTAGTACATATTGGGGTTGACTAGTATCTGTTGTGGTTTGCTAGCGAAATTTGGGGACCAAATTTTTTTTAGTGGGGGGGGGGGGGAATATTAAATACTGAAAGTTTAGAGGGTTTAAATGCTAAAACCCAAAATTAGGGACCTAGTTGGAATTATCCAAACTTGGAGGGCTTATTTACAAAATGACAAAAAAAGATAATAAAGCCCTAAAAACCTCCTCCAGCAAATCAGTTTCCCCGATTTCTCTGTTCCTCCGCTGCAAACACTCGACGCCGAAACCGTACGAGTGGTTCTCTGCGCCGCTCCGACGACACCCTCTCTTCTTCTTCTTCCTCCTCGTCCGCGAACACCAAGCCGACACCGCAACCCTAGGTCGAACGAACGATCACCTCTTTGACATGAACTCTTGGTGGCGCGAACCTCACCTTTGCCAACATTGATTCCGCCGACTACTTCCATTTTCCTAGTGAGTGTCGGTACTATTAGGGATTTTAATTGGGTGAATAATTAGTAGTTTAATTCGGGCGATTATGTAGATTAGATCAACTTGAATAGACTAATCAAGTTCATAGGTTTGTTATTGCAGTGATTTAGCATTAGATTAGTAGATTCGGATATTGATTCTCTATCATGAGTATTGTGTGTTACGTGCTCTATTTTATTGTGGTAAATCATCTTTGTTATTGTCAGTTACTTATTGAGAATGGGTATTACCTTTGTGCATCCCATTGTGCATGCTCCCCTAATTTACGGCAGCGGTAGTAGAGGAGTTTGTTTTGTTCAGATTTGGTGTTGTCATGGGCTCTTAGAGGTTTTGATGTGGGAAGGTTCCATTTAAAATATAGTAGCAGGACAGTGATGATGAATGTTCACTTTGATAGAGAGCTTTGTGGTCACGTTCATTGATCTTGTCTTAGTTTTGATCTTGGATAGTGTAGTTGTTTGGTTTTTCCTCTCTAGCCACCGAGAGCCTTAGGTGATTCATTACCATGTGTGATTTTTCCATTTGCTTGGGTTTAGTCATGGTAGGATTGACGGAGTAAACATTGACTTCTAATTCGAATTTTTGTTGATATGGTGGGATTTTGATTTTGGAATCTTTTGTTCATTAGAGGCTATCAAG
The DNA here is from genome assembly GCA_024364735.1 of Boesenbergia rotunda. Lineage (NCBI taxonomy): Eukaryota > Viridiplantae > Streptophyta > Magnoliopsida > Zingiberales > Zingiberaceae > Boesenbergia > Boesenbergia rotunda. The sequence goes on along the minus strand of JAGFNQ010009034.1, from coordinate 51,558 downwards.
AGTTTTGGTTGGGTTATTGAATGTTGTAATTAAGTTTAATAATAAGATTTAATTAAGTAGATGTATAATTATAATTATGCTTAATGTATAGTTTAACTACTCTATGAAGGTAGAAATAGCTAAACATCTACATTGATACAGTATCTTGATTCAGACTCATTCGGTTGATCGTGAGGGGTTTTTTTCCAATACATAGACGACATTATAAGGCGGGTACTTCTCCTTTGTACGCGTGTAGTTTTTTTATTTTTAAGCATGGTTGTTTTATGTCTAAATAGGTTGCTTAACATTATTCCTTGTCGGTTGTTATTTTAACATCGCCGTTGATACTTTTTCTTCGTTGATCTTCGAGTTATTCGAAATTTCGTATCCGTATAGTCTTCCGTTGAATTTCTGTTCTGTAACGTATCGCTTGAACGCAAGTACTTAGAGGTTCATTAAACACAATTAGATTTATTTGGCATTAGAATTATCCTACCAAGTAGTGTAGATGCATAATCATTGGTTTTTGATACTTGGTCGGTTGTATCGTTACATCATTGATACTTGTTGATTTTTTTTGCATCGTTGTTTTTCATTGGTTCGTGCATCTTGAAGCATGCACCATACATGCACGTTGTATACTAACGAGTGTTGGGCTTCCATATGGTTAAGTCGTCGTTAGTTTTTTAGTTGCTCTGTTCACTCAACTACTTGTTTGTTGTGGTAGTTGTTAGAATGCGAGCAACTGTCCTGTTATGCCACAGATTTTGCAGTTGTAGGCAAGCAGTGACACCCTCACCGTTGTTTTCGAGGGATACTAGAGCTGTTGATAGCTCCCCTATATATCGGGGTTTTGGAGTAGTTGGCTCCCTAGCATCCTGTCCACTCAACCACACATATCTTTGGTATTCGTTAGAGTGTATATAGTTGTCACAGCCCTACCCACTCGGCCACACAGATGTGATGTGTTGGCGGCTTGATTGGCATCAGGGGTGACATATGTCATTGCATCATGTGTATCTATTGCATTTTTCTTGTGGTTGTTACATTTATATGAACTATGTTTGTTGTATTTGGTTGACATGCATGTATGTTTTGATTGTAACGCCCGCCCTTATATCTACTCTCGGGGCGGGGTTACGTAACAATTAATCATTACTTTTTTTTTTCTATCTTCTAGCATAACATTAAAAGAAATAATGCAAGGACTAAGGACTGAGCATGCTTGTTTAAACTATCAAAGTCATTCTATAACATGATAAGATCACCAGTAATGCAACTCATAACATAATCAAGTATAAAAGACATCCAAGGGTAATCACTATCATGTCATATCAATCCTAGTCACTAACACTCATTGTCAAGGAAACATAAACATAATCATGATAAAGTAGATATAGAAATATTTCTTTCCCGAGCCACCACCCCACACATCTTCAGCCTCCTACCTCTTCCTTTAGTTTAAGTGTTCCTTACCCTTATCTGCAGCATAAGACAACACATAAACTAGTAAGCACAAATGCTTAGAAAGGATCCTGTCCTACTCGCAAAATCCATACGAAAGAATATCACATGTACACATAATAAATCATAAGCATGAGTTCATCAAAGCATACTAAACATCCAAGTTTCTAAGCATGCAGTATCAAGTACCTTAAGCATACTCTTCACATATAATAAATGTTTTCAATGAATGTTTTCAAAACAATTCCATAATGGTATTACTTAAAAATACATCCATATCATATTGGGCCCTGTTGTGTACCACATATCACGCGTAACTATTGCGCGTTCCCTAATGAATTGGGGTAGCGAGCCACCAATTAATTAGAGCAGGACCCTTCCGTCCTACCGGAGCCATGACCTTACGTTAACATGCACCCCGGATTTGTTTAACGACCCCCTTCCGAGTCGGGTACACAACTTCAAAAGTAAAATACTTATCATGCTTTTACATATATGCTAAGGAGTACTCCAAATCACTCTTACAGGACACACCACTCTTCAAGGGTGCTCATGATCCCGTAGGGACACACCACACAACATAAGGGGTGCTCTTGATCCCATACTTAGTAGAGTATCCGTTCAAGCATTTTAACATATCACATGCAAATTTCATAAGTGTGCCCCATGGGCTATAAGGCATGCTCATACATACATCATATTTCATGCATGTTCATACATACATCATATTTCACACATGTTCATACATACATCATATTTCATACATGTTCATACATACATCATATTTCATACATACATCATATTTCATACATGTTCATACATACATCATAATTCATACATGCATACACATATTATCTTACTAAACATGATCATGTCCCGTAGGGTAGTTTAACCTTCACATATATTTCATGCAACTTATTAAACATAAAGCACATCATGGGATAATTATGCAACCCTAAACCCTAGTCCTTCTAGGGTTGGCCGAAACTCAAGGGTAGGGTAAACTAGTTTCACACAAACATTTACACAAACACTTTGTCTACACTACCAAACATGGATACATCATAGGAAATCATACAATCCCTAAATCCCAATTCTTTTCCTCCATGGCCAAAACTTGTAGGGGGTGCAACCCTAATTTTTGTTATCACCACTTGATGGGAATCAACCTATAGGTATACCATAAGTCCTAAGGGTTCTCCTCAAGCATCAAGAAGTAACCAAGGCCTCTTCTAAGGTTGTTGGCCGAAACTTACACAAAGGTAAAACCCTAAATTTTGTTCATAACATCATGAAGAAAACAACATATACATATACCCTAAGTTCCAAGGGTCTACTCATGTAACAAAAAGGAACCAAGGCCTTCCCCTAAGGGGGTGGCCGAAACTTACAAAGGGTGAAACCCTAGTTTTTCTTCCCTTTTTGTTCCTACCATCATGGAGAAAATCAACATACATATATACTCTATGTCTCAAAGGTCTTCTCATGTATCAAGGAGTGACCAAGGCCTTCCCCTAAGGGGGTGGCCAAAACTTACAAAGGGGGAAACCCTAGTTTTTCTTCCCTTTTTGTTCCTACCATCATGAAGAAAATCAACATACATATATACTCTAAGTCTCAAAGGTCTTCTCATGTATCAAGGAGTGACCAAGGCCTTCCCCTAAGGGGGTGGCCGAAACTTACAAAGGGGGAAAAAGTCTCCATTTTCGAAACAATTAAGGAGACAAACATACAATAACCATTACACTGCAGGCGAGGGGATACTTACATCCTTTCGATTGAATTTCTCCTTCTCTTACTCTTTAGGGTACCCTTAATTGAAGTGAGAGTGAGAATTTCCTTTGCTAAGACTTCTCTAGAACCTTTGGCCCTAGTAGAGAGCAAGGTCCTTGGGTGAGATCTCCTTCCTTCCAAACCCCTAGGGTTAGAGCCCTAGGGTTTACTTTTCGAAAATGAAAGGGGAGAAGAAGGCTCTAGGTTTCGAAATTTGAGTGGGAGAGTGAGGAAGAAGAAGAAGAGGAAGTTATTCCAACTTCTTCTTCTCTTATTTATACTTTTCTCATGAAGAGACATGTCTCTTCACTTCCCTAGCTTTAACAAGCATGTTTCTTATTCCCTCTACATGAAATATGGCTTGGTTCATTGGTTATGACATGATTAGTGCAACTACGAGGTTCAAAGTTCAATCCTTGCTTCCTCCTTTCTACCTTTTCTTTTAATCACATTTTACACTAATACATATCAAAACCCATTAAGCCAAGCCCATCATTAAATTTCATAGTAATAATTATGTTTCATGCATTCATAATAATATTCCATAATAATATTTCATGAATTATAATATTTCATATTCATGAATTGATAATATTTCATAATATTCCATGATAATATTTCATGAATTTCATAATATTTCATATTCATGAATTCATACTATTTCATAATATTCCATAATAATATTTCATGAATTTCATAATATTTCCTATTCATGAATTCATAATATTTAATAATAATAATAATATTTCATGAATTCATAATATTTCATAATATTTCATGAATTCATAATATTTCATATGGGAAAATTTTGGGGTGTTACATTGATATTGTGATATCATGAGGTTTTTCGTACATGCTTAGTTATCGTTTTATTTTATACTATGTTGTTTGATATGTGTTATGCATGTTTAGGTATTCTTATATTCCTTATATACTGTACATGTTGTTTTCTCTACTTATTACAGCTTGATTTTGCTATGCTATTGTTTATTCATATACCAGTTAAATTCGCCCGGACTCACCTCCCTTAGAAAGTCTCATGGCAATTGTTACATTACCCCACGGTAATTACAACTGCCTCACTGCAACTACCTGGCAATTGCCCCACGGCAATTACCAGACGCCAGACAATTGGCGCCTGCCTGCCTCAGCAATTGCCATGCCCTGCCTCGGCACCGGCTGGCGATTGCCAGCCTTGGAAATTGCCCCGAGGCAAAATTGCCTCGGCCGAGGCCAGCAATTTCTGCGAGGCAATTGCTGCTGGCCTCAGCAATTGCCGCTCAAGGAATAACAATTTCCTCCACGGCGATTGCTGCGGTGCAACAAAAAAAAAACAAAGAAAGAGAGAAGGAGAGAAATCTTAGAATTTCCCAAGTATCTTTGGATTAATTCATCAAAAAAAATCAACTTGGTTTCATGCCACATAGAGGTATATATAGGGCTACGGTAGAGACCATGAAGAAGAGTTGGATCTTGGCCTACTAATGAACCCGGTCCATTAATGAGGATCCATTCCACTAAAAGGCACTCATTGAATTATCTCACCAACCTCCATATTTACATATGGGCTCCACTTAAGGGATCTTATTTTCCATTGTATTTTAAAGTTATTATCGCATATAGATCCTACCATTCTAATATCAATTTTTTTAAGGGAAAATTTGAGAAAACTCCCTAACATCAAACTTGGCTTTGCATGCACTCTCCAACTAAAAATTTCTTTGCATGCACTCCCTGATGGGATAGACAAGACAGTTTTGTGTGTTATTTTTTTATCGGTATAAAAGACTAAAAATTCAGTATAAATCGTAAAGATTTGAGTATAAATTGTTTGAGATTAAGTACTAATTTAAGAAATTTGAGTATTATTTGAAAAAATTTGAGTATACATTGTTTCTATATATAGTAAAAATTTCAGTATACATTATCAAAATTTAAGTATGAATTGATTTAGATTGAGTATTATTTGAAAAAAATTGAGTATGTGAGGTTGCATTCACCACATCAAGATTTTCACATGAGGGGTCACCGAAATTTTATACTCAAATTTCTTAAATTAGTACTCAATCTCAAATAATTTATACTCAAATCTTTATAATATATACTGAGTTTTCACTCTTTTATACTCATCACATCAAGATTTTTACATGAGGGGTCACCGAAATTTTGTACTCAAATTTCTTAAATTAGTACTCAATCTCAAACAATTTATACTCAAATCTTTGCAATATATACTGAGATTTCACTCTTTTATACTCTATCTATCGGAGAGTGAATACAAAAAATTTATCAAGTGGGGAGTGCATGTAAAGACCAGTTTGGGATTGAGGATTTTTCTCCAATTTACCATTTTTTTTAATAAAAAATAAATCATTTTGCAAACTAATTTCTAAATCCCTTGCATTTACATTTTAAAGACAAAATCTATGAATCCGTGGCTAATGTTTGATTTGACCCAAAAGTTAACATAGACAGATGTGATAAAAAAAATTAACAAATATAAAGTGCCTGAAATGGCCAAGAATTTAAATTAATTTAGAGGATTAATCGTAAAACAATTAATGTACAAAATCCACTATTAGATGCTCTGTTCCTGCTAATTTGCAGTATTACTCGTTGACAAAAAATGACGCAGGAGGTGACAAATGACCAAACATTTGATATATATATATATATATATATATATCGTAGATGGCACAAGATCGCCATAGTGTCGCCCTATAATTGCGTCGTTACTGCACTCCACTTTCCTTACCTCGCCCATCTACCTGCTGCCATCCATCTCTTCTTCCTCTTCCTCTTTTTGTGTTCCTCCTAACAAATTCATACATTTCTTCTAGATCTCCTGGTTAGCTTTTTCTCGATTCTCGTTCAAGAGATGAAGGTTAGATGTTTAACGTGTTTATTTTCTCTTAATTGGTGATGTATGTTGGAATATTTCCTTTGTTGAAATGTGACTCTTCTTGAATCAGATATACTAGCTAATTTATTGTAATTAAGCCTCTTGCAACAAGTGTTCCTTGTTCTTCCACCAATTGGTTTTTTGGATCTCTACAGAACAGCTGACCTCTGCTCTCATGAGATCCTCACCTCGAAATCATTGAGTAGAAACTGCATAAATGATTCTGCTTTTGATATTTTTTTTCTTAGAAAAACACGAAGCGGATAACTTGCATCTGATGCTAGTGTTTCTTACTGGTGCCCTTTCCGTGAAACATTTTGATCAGTTCTAATGGCCTGTGATCCATTTGTAGAAAATTGTACTGAAGTTGGATATCACTGACTTGAAGGAGAAGCATAAAGCCATGAAGGTCGTCTCCACCCTTTCAGGTAAATCTTGGTCTTTCTTCTCCCTCTCGTTTTGTCTCCTTTTCTTTTCGTCCAATATTAATTAATATTAGTTGCATCGTGTGTTTTACTTACCTGCCTGGCAGGAATTGATTCGATCGGAATCGATATGAAAGAAAAGAAAATGACAGTGATCGGATCAGTCGATCCTGTCAGCGTTGTGATGAAGCTGAGAAAATCTTGGCACACTAACGTCGTCTCAATTGGGCCTGCAAAGGAGGAGAAGAAAGAAGAGCCTAAGAAAGAGGAAGCCAAGAAAGAAGAACCAAAGAAGGAGGAAGCAAAGAAGGAAGAAGCAAAAGAAGAGAAGAAAGAAGAAAAGAAGGAAGAGGGGAAGAAGGAGGAGACCAAGGAGGAAGTCAAAAAGGAGGAGGCCAAAAAGGAGGATGCCAAGAAAGAGGAGGCTAAGAAAGAGTCCCAGCAGCAAACGGCAGCAGAGCCTGTGAATCCGTACAAAATATACTACTATCCTCCCACAAGCTACTATCCTCCTCCCACAAACTACTATCCCCACACCGCCTACAACAATCCTTACAATACCTCAAATTATTACTATGCCCCCAGTGCTCAAGAGAATCCAAACTCTTGCAACATCTTGTGATCATTAGCTAGTGACGATGATGGGATAATAAGTGAGATTTTGACACTGAATATACTGCTGTAATATAAACGTCGCAGCATATATATAAGCAGATCGAACTCAGTTGAACTTTCGAATAATAAAGATTTGAGTATATGTTAATGCATGTGGGTATATCATTCTTTTTTAGGCTGAAAAAGATCGGTACGTGGTTGGTTTTTGCGACTGACTATTGATTATATATATGAAATTAAATATTCTGATGGAATTGTTTTTCCAGAAAAAAGATACTGTTTACTATATTTTGATATATTCAGTAAATATAGTAACTGGTCGGTTAAATTTGGCAGCGAACATTGACAAATTGACCGAACAAAACACTCCAGTCTCCATAGCATAGAGTGGAAAATATTAATTTAGACAATTTAGAAAGCAAACAAATTTAAAGGTAAGATAAGCCAATTTGTTTGTTGTCATCCCTCAGCTATCTCCATCTGAACAACGTATTAATTAAATGCGCAGAATCAATCTAGAAAAAATTTCTTTGATTAAGACTTATCCTACCAGGACAACCAACCCTTCATCCATCCCCACTCTAGACCCATTTGTAATTGCTGGTTTAACGATTTTAAAAATATCGACCTTTAATTTTAACCGTCCAAGATTCACGCACTACTAAATAAATGATCCTTTAATGCTGGAATTTCCCATTGGCAAAGGGGCAAATCCTGTCATTAAAGCCATTAACGATGGTAATGAATACTGTAAGAAATTACAGCTAAAAGATTCGTTGGGAATTGATTAATGACGGAAAATAAAATACCGTCGATAATAGCTTTTAACGACAGTATTGACTACCATTGTTAGTGATAGTAACGATGGGTTATTGACTGTCGTCGTTAATAACAATAACGATGGTTATATGCATCATCATTGTTAAATACGACGAATTAGGGTTGAAATTTTCGAAATCCTAGGGATAGATTGAATCAAACTCAAACCTAAGGGTGAAGAGGTGGTAAATCAAAGTGTGAGGGGACTCTATGCATAAAAGCCCTAAAAATAAGAGCTGAGAGTGTATTGGTTGAGACTGGAGGGGGTTAAGTGCTTAAAAGCCTTAAGTTAGAGGTTGAGTTTGGATTAATTGGGTTTGAAAGGCTAAACTGCAAAAACTAAACCCACTTACAAAACTCTCTCTTCTTCTCCTTTTCGCAAATTGACGCCACAGACGCCTTCCCCCTCTTCGCGATTTCTTCTCTTCCGCCCCCACGAGCTGGATCGGATGGTAAGGCGCCTGCTGCTTGAATCGGAGGTCACAGGGTCGAGGGTCACCAGTTGCGCACGGGGATAAAACCCTGGTCTGTTGGCATTAAATTCTCTCGACCCCAGGCGCCTCACCACACCAGTAATAACCGTGATTTACCTCGTCTGTGTTGGTCCTGGGGTGGCCTGGCGGGGGCGCTGGGGGCGAGCGTTTCGCCTTTTTTGAATCAATTTCTTCTCTTCCCCACGAGAGAGAGCCGAGCGCCGATCTTCTTCCTCTCCTTTCTTGTTCTCCACGTGAGCCCTCCTTCTTCTTGATTTGGGACGGCTTTGGGTGTTTCTTCTTTCTCCACTCGATTGGAGTTTGGTGGAGATTCCGCGAGTTGTAGCCGCTCCTTCTTCTCTCTATCGAGACCCATTGCCAGCGACAATACCTGGTAGGTTTTTGACCCTTTTCAATGGATACTTTGGTTCCAATGTTTTATCCAAGTTCTTGGGCTGATTCCCTGTTTTAGGGGTGATTCAGAGGTGTGTCGGATTCTGTTGTGATCCAGGATTGGGAGAGTTGCCGGAGACGTGGTGTGTAACCCAAGGTGTTGTGCCAGCCTAAATTGAGTAGAGAGGTGCTACCGGCACCAACTTAGGTGATACGCCATTGTTTATTAGGGTTTTCATGGATAAATTTATGGTGATCTTTTATCTCTGATTAGGTTAAGTGTTGGCTATTGTTTTTGAAATTATTGGTTAATTTGTAGTAGATTGGGAATTAGATCAGTGTAGTATGTTTTCCTCTTGCAGTAAGTTTTTGTGTTGATCGTGTGAACTGTTGTGTTCTTACCGTGAAGCGGTTTGTATGGAGAAGTTCTCAGATCTATGATTTTGGAGGTCTGATTTGAATTGGTACTATTTGGATTGACTTTGATCTAGTGTTTGATTTTGTAGTTGGTTTTTGATAGCATGCTATATGGTGGAAGTTTGGATCACTACTTATGTTCTTCATAGCGTAGAACATTGAGTTCCCTACCATGGGTACTACTATTTGGATTTAATTTAGTTTATGCATGTTTAGATCTGATTTTTGGAGATGTTGAGTTGGCCTGCCATTGGTGTGTACGGATCTCGAGGCAAAAAACATTTAAAAACGCAGCTGAGAATCGAGATCCCTTCGACCAATTCATGCGAAAGAAAACTCATACAAAGTTGGATCTGACTAAGGGTTATACCTTTGTTACCTGCCTTTTGGTTATCCCACTCATTCTCAGTTTGCTGGATCTCTTACATGTTCAAGTGGCTGTGCCTCTAATAGTATCCATACGAACACGGTCTATGCCCCGGAGAAGAACCACCTTAGCTGTGCTAGAAACTTATGATGACTCACAAAAAACCTAAACTCTTAAGTGAGGGTTTCGGCCAAGAGGGAGAGGGAGGAGGAAGAAGAAGCGTGACCATTAGTGTTATCACAAGAGACCCTTTTATAGTCATCCAAGTGTAGATGAACTTAATGTGGATGCCAATAAAACTCAATAAATATCTTGATATTCAATTTGGTTTTTGCATCTTCTCTTCATCTAATGAAGAGAATAGTTCAATTTAGTTTTTTCATTTTCATTTCCTTTAATAATAATATTCATTAATATTTTAATGAATATTATTCATTCTCAAGTGGTTGAGTTTAATCTAAAAGAGTCCATCTCGGATTAGACTCAATCCCTTAACTCTATTGAATTCATTATAATCTAACTTAATTAATCCAATTTAGGATCACAATTTAGTAGAACTAAATTCAATTTATCTTTGAGACATTGTGTCCTGTGTGTAAACCAATAGGTTCTCGTAACGTTGACAATATTTTCAAACCACTTTAGATATATAAACAATGAGCAGCATCTAACAATGCATCATTATTACTCAAGTGACAAGAATGTCGAGATCCGACATAACCTTTCCGTGACTATCATAATATATAACTTTGTCCTTCTATCCTTGATATCTAGATTGATCAATAAAGCATAGACCGTGTCATCCTCTAATCAATTTTTGTGTTTCTTGATCACCAAGTAGACTCACTCAAGCAAATGAGCTCAATATCTCATATTTATTCATTTAAGCATGATCATGCATTTAGTAGTCCTACTCGATCAAGGGGCCTACAGATATCACTCCCATTATATGGGAGAGATAAATCTCATCTACATCACTCATATCCTTTCGCATGATTTATTACATACCTAATAATCGCCTTTATAGTCCACCCTGTTACGGGTGACATTTGACGATACCAAAGAACACAACTCCTTTTGTAGGGAACCGTAGTGCCTTCAGATCTAAGGACTATTTATATAATAGTCACATGAGAAAGTTTATGACATTCATATAATGATCCATGAAATTTTCTTATGGTAGTTCAATTCAGTACACATTCTTTAATTTATATGCATGTGTCAAATTGATATCTCATATCATAACTTGTGAGATGAAGTCATCAATTGACCTACATGCTAGTCTCAACCCATTAATATCGTCCTTGAATATTAATACTCAACTAGGAATAGTTAAGAGTAGTATTTTCTATATCATCTCGCTATCAATTCAACTAATTGATATAATGTAGATCAGAACTTACTACCCAAGGACATTATGTTGGATCGGAGAAAATCGATAGAGGGGAGGGGGTGAATATCGATATCAAATTTTTCGAAAAATAGAGCGATTACGTAGTGGAAAATGATAAAACAATCGCGAACACAATTTAGTTTTACTTGGTTCGGAGTCGCGGTCGGCTCCTATTCCATGCCCACGGTCCTTGACCGTTTACGTTGAGCAATTCTATATTCGGAAAAATATTTTACAACTTCAAGTATAGATATAGAATTGGAATTAAAATTGCAACACTTTTCGTAAATTAACATTATCGACGCCCGAGATGGATTGAAGTTCGGAGCAGAGGGTCGTCGTCGACGCTGGAATCTCGAAGTCGAATCATGTCGGAGTGTAGCGCTTGAACGAAAGTGCTTGGAGCGTTGTGAGTGAAGTTATATAAAGCCTTGGGGGTGAACCCCCTTTTATAGCAGCCATAGGGGCGCCTGTGTCGATGGGGGTGCCTTACATGTGACCTCTCCTGCGAGAACTCCTATCCACAGGCTCGGTCAGCGCTTATCCACTTGATTGGGGCGCCTGGGTTGATGGGGGCGCTTGTGTTAACACAGGTGCCTGAGCTGACTTGGTCCAAAGGCTTTGTGGCAGCTTGCTTCGTTGGTTTTGTTTTTGCCTTGCACTTGGGGCGCCCATATCCATACGGCCGCCTAGCCCCATTGAGGCGCCTCATTCCATTGAGGCGCCCGAGCTGCAGAAACACGTTCCTTTGTTCCCTACAACCAAGGTTAGTTCCAAAACACAAAAAACAAGTATATTAGCATTATATACAGCCTAAGCTGTCTTGGTTCTGACATTAGGTTTTCCAAATGGAACCCTAGGTCGAACCGACGCCTACTATTCCCTCGCACGGGGAACGCATCCTCACCTACTCCTCTCAGGAGAGTTTACCTTTTGCCAACCCTCTCCTCCGGTTGGACTTTTGCCCAATCCATCCGATCAGGTCTTCATGCCCAGTCCGCGACCAGGACTTTTTGCCCAACTTCCGGTCAGGTCTTCGGTGCCCAGTCCTTGACCAGATCTTCTTGCCCAGTCCTCAACCAGGACTTCTTTTCCCAACTTCCGGTCAAGTCTTCTTGCCCAGCCCTTTGCCAGGATTTCTTGCCTAGTGTACCTAGGACTTTCCTGCACACTTAGTACGCTTGTTAGATCACATTAACACCTTAACTCCTGAACCCTTTTGCCATTATTAAAATACAGGTTTAACTTAGGTGCTTCCTGCACCAACAATCTTCCCCTTTTTGATTTATGGCAACACGGTTCAAAAAGTTAAGTTAAAAAGATAACAAGCAAAGAAGAAAGTAACATTCAGTATTCTCCCCCTAAAACGAATATTCTCCCCTTGAGTTTTTCAATGATATGTGGATTTTTGTAAACCTTCTAAGTGCTTTAGATTTTGACTAAGTGCTAAAGTATTTAAAAAGTTTTTCACTTTAAACAAATTTTTCAAAAAGAATTTTCCAAAAATTTCTCAAGTTTTTCATACTTAGAAATATTTTCTAAAAGTTTTTGCAAGGTTTTCATACTTAAGAAAAATTTTTGCAAGCTTTCATACTTAGGAAAATTTTCCAAAAAATTTTTGCAAGGTTTTCATACTTAGAAAAAATTTTCCAAAATGTTTTTTTTTTCAAACTTTATATACTTAGAAAAAATTTCCAAAAAGTTTTTTTTCAAACTTTTTATACTTAGAAAATGCTTAGATCTGAAAACCATTTTAAAGCACTTAGTTATTCACTTTACATTTTGAAAAAGAGATAAAATTTTAAAAAATTTAAAAAATTTATCCCTTTCCTTTCTTAAGAGATAAAAAAATTTAAAAAAATTTATCCCTTTCCTTTCTTTCCCCCTTTGCCATATATCAAAAAACTAAATTGATATTATTTACAACAGGAAAAAAATAGAGCTAGAGCTAGTAAAACAAATGAAGTTCTGTATTGAACCAACTCTAATAACCTTAAGTATAAACTGGACCAAACCAAATTAAATCGTTCTTATTCGGGTCCTGTCTAACCCAGTCAGCTACTTACTAACTGTTATAAACAGTAGCTTTCGCTAGGGTTAGTCATGTTAAGTGATCTGATCAAGTTAGATTTTCTTAACTTAACACTTAACCTGATTGTTGTTCAATTGGTATTTATTGTCTCAATTACTGCATATGCACTGACTTAAAGCATTTTGAATCAAGGCATACACCTAAGCATCTCAACCCAGTCTAGGTTATCAATCAAAAGTACCCTAAGGTGCTTGTGAGATGCTGGCTTCTAGATCTATAGGTGCATACAGTTCTAGGGTTAGGGCCTAAGCTAAATCCATTTGTGAAAAAATCCTAGTTTTGAAGGGGGTAGGTTTTTGAAAAAAAACTAAGTCGGAAAATCATTTTAAATTTCAGAAAAACTTGATAAAAAGAAATGGTTTTCACAAAAGATTAATTAACATATCAGAAAGTAAAATAATTTTTTGAAAAAAATAGAGCAGTCCTATTCTACTAAGCATAACCCTAACTGCCTTCTTAGTGAGCTAAACTCAGACTCAGGTAAGGGTTTGGTAAAGATATCAGCTAAATTTGACTTTGAGTCCACATGCTTAAGGACTATTTCACCCCTGGCTATATGATCCCTTACAAAATGATGTTTAACTTCTATATGGTTTGTTCTTGAGTGTTGAATTGGGTTTTTAGTCAGGTTTATTGAGCTTATGTTATCAATGTAAACTTGGGTTTGGGTGTAGTCAAGCTGGAAGTCCTTAAGAGTGTGCATCATCCATAAAAGTTGTGTCACACACTCTCCTAAGGTAACATATTATGCTTCGGTTGTAAATAGGGCTACGCAGTGTTGCTTTTTACTTCACCAGCTGACTAGACTATGTCCTAAATGTTGGCAGCTTTCACTTGTACTTTTTCCATCTAATTTACACCCAACATAGTCAGAGTCAGAATATCCTACCAGTTCAAAGGTGCAAGTCCTAGGATACCAAATCCCTACATTTAGGGTGCCCTTAATGTACCTAAGTACTCTTTTTAGGGCTACTAAGTGGGATTCCTTAGCACAAGTTTGGTACCTAGTACACATTCCTACAGAGAATAGGATATCAGGTATGCTAGCTGTAAGGTAAAGTAGACTTCCAATCATACTTCGGTATAGCTTAAGATCTACAGGTTTACCTTCAGGGTCACTATCAATTTTGACATTTGTGGTCATAGGGGACTTATGCTTTTGGAGTTATCCATTTTAAATTTCTTTATTAACTCTTTAGCATACTTGGATTGGTGAATATAATTCTCATCTCTAGTTTGCTTAATTTGCAATCCTAAGAAGAAATTGAGCTCACCAACTAAGCTCATTTCGAATTCATTTCCCATTATTTTTACAAATTCCTTTAGAAAGTTTGAGTTGGTGGATCCGAAAATTATGCTGTCAACATAGATTTGGGCAATGAAAATGTCTTTTTCTAAGGTTTTGACAAAAAGGGTGGAGTCAATTTGTCCTTGGTTAAATTCTTTAGAAATAAGGTAAGTTGATAGACGTTTATACCATATCTTAGGTGCTTGTTTTAACCCATAAAGTGCCTTTTTAAGTTTGAAAACGTAGTTAGGTTTTTCTAGGTCCTCAAATCTTGGGGGTTGTCCTACATAGAAATCTTCTTTGATGAACCCATTTAAAAAGGCATACTTATTTGGTATAGCTTGAACCCTCTATGGGCTGCAAATGCTAACAACATTCTAATTGACTCAAGTCTGGCTACTGGGGCATATGTTTCATCGTAGTCTAATCCTTCTACTTGACTGAACCCTTTTGCTACTAAGCGGGCTTTATTTCTAACTATTTCCCCTTGGTCATTTAGTTTATTCCTAAACACCCACTTAGTATCTATAATAGACTTGCTCTCAGGTTTAGGTACCAGTTCCCAGACTTGGTTTCATTCAAATTGGGCTAACTCCTCCTACATAGCTATGCTCCAATCAGGATCAGGTAGGGCTTCCTCTATAGTCTTAGGTTTAATTTTTGAAATTAGTGTTATCTGACTAAGATTTCTATAGGAAGACCAAGTTCTGACTCCTAAGGTTGGATCACCCACAATTTGATCAGAAGGGTGACTGAGTCTGGGTTTCTTGGTTCTTCTAGAACTTGGTTCAGCCTCAGGTCCGGCTGGACAGTTCGGTTCAGTGTTCTGTTCAACTACTTGGGTCGGATCAGTTATTGGTTCAGTTGACGCAGTAGTTGGTTCAAGAGTTAGTTCATTTAGAGGTTCAATTAGTGGTTCAATTGATGGTTCAATTGTTTGTTCATTGTCATCCTAATCAATATTTGAGTGGTATAAGTTTTGGTTATCAGATTTTGGATTAGTTTCTGTTGGTCCTTCGGATGGCTATAGAGGGGGGGGGGGTGAATGTAGCCAGACACTCAAATTACTCCCCTCTTCGAAATCTTTCTTCTGCGATCAAATATTAGCAGCGAAAACAACAACACAGAAAGAAAACAGGGAAAGAAAGCAAACCGACGCTAACACGAGGATGTACAAGGTTCGGGGATAACTTGCCCCTACTCCTTGGCGTGCCCAAGAGGTGGGCGATCCCTTGATCGTCGACTGATCAAGCCCCGGTGAACCCCGAATATCAAATGCCTCCTTCTCGGTGGCGAATCCTCTCCACAAGCGGTCTCAAGAAGATACAAGTTAAGCTCACGAGACACTAGAAGGAATTGCTCACAAGTATCTAGCAGAAACACTTAAGCACGAAGCTATAGAGAGCTCAAACACAACCCAACCAAACTTCTTAAGTTTTCTGTCCGTTCTCCCTATCTGCTCCACTGCTTCCAGCTTCGTCTTAAGCTCCTGCTTCCATCGCCAAGCTCCATCAGCTTCCACTGAGCCACAGCCTGCCCCCTAACTCCCTGAGCACTCAGTCCACTGAAGATCTCTTCAGCTGAGCCCTCCGACAGTCGCCAGCCGCGCCAGGAAACCGTTGAATCATGAAAACAGAATACATACAAACCTGCCACGGTGAAAGTCGCCATTGACTCTTCTCCTTGGTTTGTATAATCCCTGTCTAACCTTCACACTCATCAGAAGCTTAGCAAAGCGTATCACAATGAAATCGATAGTGTAACAGAGAAAACGCAGAGAAAACAGACGCGATCAGAGCGTCTGACAGCGATTTCAAATTAAAGCTCAGGCACTGATCGATCACCAGACCGATCAGTGATGCCCCTGATCGGTCACCAGACCGATCAGGAAAGCCTGAACGATCTAGCTCCAGCTTGATCGGTCCACAATGAGAAACCAAGAATCGCGGACTTCTTGTGATCGGTCACACTGACCGATCAAGTATTGGGGATTGGTCACCAGACCGATCCAACAGCTGAAGACATACCCTTCAGTTTTTTCTAAACAATGCCTCCTGATCGGTCACCAGACCGATCAGGTTGTTCCCTGATCGGTCTGGTGACCGATCAGGTCAATCCCTGACCGATTAGGAACCATCCTGATCGATCAGGGTGAGAAACCTCCGACATTTTGATCGGTCACACTGATCGATCAAGGTCTCTTCCCAAAGCAACTGAACTCTTCTCTGATCGTTCACCAGAACGATCAGAAGCCAAACTGAAACCTTTCTGTTCTCTCCCTGATCGGTCACCAGATCGATCAGACTTCTCTGGATCGGTCACCAGACCGATCCACAATAGGGAGTTCGTGCCAACTCCCTGATCGGTCTCCAGACCGATCCAGCTCCAACCAATTCAAGCCTAAGTTAAGAGAATGAGCTCCCTAACCTTCTCTGACTCGTGCTCAGTCCCCCGGACCAAGACTCCGTGCCCAGGTTCACTCACCGGGACTTCATTCAACCTAGCTTCACTCACTAGGACCTGGCTTCACTCACCAGGGTTTCGATCACTCGACTTCACTCACCGGGATTTCATTCAACCTAGCTTTACTCGCAAGGACCTGACTTCACTCACCAGGGTTTCGATCACCCGACTTCACTCACCGGGATTTCAGTCACCTGGCTTCACTCACCAGGACCCGGTTTCACTCACTGAGATTTCAATCACCTGACTTCACTCACCAGGACCCGGCTTCACTTACTGGGATTTCGGTCACCTGGCTTCACTCACCAGAATTTTAATCACCTGGCTTCACTAACCAGGACCCGACTTCACTCACCGGGATTTCGGTTACCTGGCTTCACTCGCTAGGACCCGACTTCACTCACCGGGATTTCAATCACCTGGCTTCACTCACCAGGATTCTGGGATTTCAATCACCTGGCTTCACTCACCAGGATTTCGTGCCCAGTCCCCGACCAGGACTTAAGCCGATGTCACTCAACCAAAACATAAATCGTTGTCAACACCAAAATAACAATCAGGCTAGACTGCATCAATACTCTCTCCCTTTTTGTTGTTTGATAACCCTATTTAAGTTTAGGTATCAAATGAGGTCAATTATCGTAAGAGAATCAAAGTCCTCCCCCTACAATAATTAACCCTAAACTTAATCAACCATTCTCTCCCACTTAGTCAAATATCGAAAATGGTATGGTTATTAAGTTTAAACATACCTCCCCCTCAACCGAGGGTCTCTCCCCAAACCCAAAATAATCAAAGGTAAGTTTGAATTGCACATAGAGGCATATACAGAATTATATCATGGTCAAACACGTATATGCTCCATATGACAAGTAAGGAATGCAGCTGTATCCGACACATAGTCCTGATTGGTCTCCTTGACCGATCGGATTTATTGATGATTGATACAGAAAAATTTCGGATATATCTATGAATGATCAGTTTTCAGAAAAACTTCTGTAACTCTGATTCATTCAAGATCAGACTGCATTAACAATTGAAATTTCCAGGAACATGTTTAATCAATTCAAAACTTATCCGACCACACGGGTGTAGACACTAGGTATTTCAGAAAAATTTCTGAAACACGACATGAGTTTCTTGACTAAAAGTTATTCCTCATCAAGGAACCAGAGTCATGATTCAACCAACCCTTTCTTTTGAATTTTGAAAATTTCAACACAGGTTTGGGTTTAGATCAAATCAGTCATAAATCTATTCCTCATCGAATCAAGAGTTTTTCTGAATTTCAGAACAAATTTGTATCAAATTAGGATCAGGTTTGTACCAATGAATGATCAAGTATGTTCATGTTCTTGGAGTGATCAGAATCATATCAGGATGTAATGTATGTTCCATGTTCTTTAATCCTGATTGATCATTTCAAAGTACCCTGATAATGGGTCTGATCCTTCAGAATTCATCTGATCGACCACCGGACCGATCAAAAGGACCCCTGATCGGTCATGGGAACGATCAGGAGGATCCCTGATCGGTCTATGGACCGATCAGATCTCTTATCAGTAGAGTTTCTGAATCATTTCAAAAACTCTGCGTTTCAACCACATCTTTCAAACTCTAAAACAATTAGATTTGATTACTTTGATTCTAAGGGTTCCCTTAATCAAAATATATTTCTCTACATCAACAAAGAAAAACATCATGGGAAAATGTTGTTTAAACATCTTAAAAATAGGCATGTTCAAATTTGTTTAAGATATGTATTAAGTCTATAATCCCTAAATTTGTCTATCAGGTTTGTATTAGAATGTTTCTAGTATGATTATGTCAGGTTTGTATCAGACTTCCAAAGCAGGTATGCATACAATCATTTGAGCAGAAAATTCATAAACATGGATAACACACATAATGGATGTATATTGCTATTTGCTAAAGATGAATTAGTTACTTTCCTCTTTGTTTTGGAAACAATTCTGATCATGGTAGAACTTTAATACTAAAGTAGATTACACTTTTGCCTGATTAACTGATTTGACAAATGAATTCAATACAAATCACTATCTAAGGGATTATCTCGTTATAAGAACTAAACAATGGAGATCAAAGTATTTAATTTGAATTTTCCATAACTAATTATGTGGATAACAATTTTTCCTGACCATGGATTTGGAGCACCCATTATCAACAACCCATGTTGATAGATGTTCCCCCTCAAATAATGCTTATACAATTCTAAATATAGAGATTTTAGATACCCAAATTTTGGGACCTAAAGCATCTCTAATGAAAGACTTTGGCACCCATGCCTTAGTCATTTTCTTTCTAACTTTTGAACCCTAGAAACATGTTGTGACCTATTATGGGTTCTAGACATCAATGACATGAAACTTGATTCTTTAGGTTGGTAACCTAAGCCAACCTTGTTGTAAACCGCTTTTTGGGAGTTAAGAATCATATCTAGGGGTTTTGAGCTAATTGAAAATTTTCCAAGAATATTCTTGAGATTTTCAACCTTGCTCTTCTTCTCCTTATTTTCATCCTCAAGAGTTTTAACATGCAAGTTATCAATTACCTCATCCTTAGAGGTTTTTAATTGTTCCACTTCTAATCTTAACAATTTACCTTGTTCTTAGAGTTTTTAAGTAAATCAGTTAGGCATGCTATTGTTCAATAACATTTGTCCAACTCGTGAGAAATTACCTCTTCATCATCCGAAGATGATGAAGCCGCGGTTGAGGAGCCACTTGGTTCATTATCACTTCCTTCATTTGAGTTCTCTACTGCCATGAAAGCAAAGTGATGAGTGTTCTTCTCCTCCTTTTCTTTCTTCTTCTCCTTTCTTCTGTTACCTGCTACAAAAACCAACCCTTTCTCCTTTAAGCTTTTGTTAGAGTTCTCATGTAGTTCTATTTCACAAAATAGATCTTCTAACTTAACAAAGGATAAGTCCTTGGAAACCTTGTAAGCATCCACCATGGATGACCACAAGGCATTCCTAGGGAAGGCTTTGAGAACATACCTCACAAGGTCTCGATTTTCTATCTTCTAACTGATGGAATGTAGACCATTGAGGATTTCTTTGAATCGTCCATGAAGTTCACTTACCTTTTCATTTTCTTCCATGCAAAGGTTTTGAAGTTGGCTGAGAAGCAAGTCCTTTTTGGCTCTCTGGCTATCTTGAGTGCCTTCATAGAGCTCAATGAGCTTGCTCCATAGGTCTTTAGCACTTGTGAAAGGACCCACCTTGATCAACTCCTCCATGGTCATCCCGCATTGCAAGGTGACCACGGCTTTAGCATCGGCTTCTCCCTTCTGGATTTGTTCTGTCGACCACCTTGAGAACTCGAGCTCTTTTCCTTCGTCATCCTTTGGAGGGATGAAACCCTCCTTCACAACAAACCATATGCTGATGTTGGTCTTGAGATAAAACATCATCCTTGACCTCCAATATGGAAAATCAGTCCCATCCATGAATGAAGGTCTGTTTGTGCTCAACCCTTCTCCTTCTCTTCCCATCGCCATCTTGTAGACTCTCGAGTGTTAATCCATTTGAGAAGAGCCCAGACTCTGATACCACTTGTTGGTCCTTCGGATGGCTATAGAGGGGGGGTGAATGTATCCAGACACTCAAATTACTCCCCTCTTCAAAATCTTTCTTCTGCGATCAAATATTAGCAGTGGAAACAACAACACAGAAAGAAAACAGGGGAAGAAAGCAAACCGACGCTAACACGAGGATGTACAAGGTTCGGGGATAACTTGCCCCTACTCCTTGGCGTGCCCGTGAGGTGGGCGATCCCTTGATCGTCGGCAGATCAAGCCCCGGTGAACCCCGGATATCAAATGGCTCCTTCTCGATGGAGAAACCTCTCCACAAGCATTCTCAAGAAGATACAAGTCAATCTCACGAGATATTAGAAGGAATTGCTCACAAGTATGTAGCAGAAACACTTAAGCACGAAGCTATAGAGAGCTCAAACACAACCAAGCCAAACTTCTCAAGTTTTCTGTCCGTTCTCCCTATCTGCTCCTCTACTTCCAGCTTCGTCTTATGCTCCTGCTTCCATCGCTAAGCTCCATCAGCTTCCACTGAGCCACAACCTGACCCCCTGACTCCCTGAGCACTCAGTCCACTGAAGACCTCTTCAGTAGAGCACTCCGTCAGTCGCCAATCGCGCCAGGAAGCCGTTGAATCCTAAAAACAGAATACATACAAACCTACCACGGTGAAAGTCACCATTGACTCTTCTCCTTGGTTTGAATGATCCTTGTCTAACCTGCACACTCATCAGAAGCCTAGCAAAGTGTATCACAAAGAAATCGGCAGTGTATCAGAGAAAACGCAGAGAAAACAGACGTGATCATAGCGTCTAACAGCGATTTCAAATTAAAGCTCAGGCACTGATCGGTCACCTGATCGATCATTAATGACCCTGATTGCTTACCAGACCGATCAGGGAAAGCCCTGAATGATCAGGCTCCAGCCTGATCGGTCCACAGTGAGAAACCAGGAATCGCGGACTTCTTATGATCGGTCACACTGACCGATCAAGTATTGGGGATCGGTCACCAGACCGATCCAACAGCTGAAGACAGACCCTTCAGCTTTTTCCAACCAATGCCTCCTGATCAGTCACCAGACCGATCAGGTTGTTCCCTGATCGGTTTGGTGTCCGATCAGGTCAATCCCTGATAGACCAGGAACCATCCTGATCGGTCAGGGTGAGAAACTTCCGACATTTTGATCGGTCACACTGATCGATCAAGGTCTCTTCCCAAAGCCACTGACCTCTTCTCTGATCATTCACTAGAACGATCAGAAGCCAAACAGAAACCTTTCTGTTCTCTCCCTGATCGGTCACCAGATCGATTAGACTTCTCTGGATTGGTCACCAGACCGATCCACAATAGTGAGTTCGTGCCAACTCCTTGATCGGTCTCCAGACCGATCCAGCTCTAACCAATTCAACCTTAAGTCAAGAGAACGAGCTCCCTAGCCTTCTCTGACACGTGCTCAGTCCCCCGGACCAAGACTCTATGCCTAGCTTCACTCATCGGGACTTCATTCAACCTAGCTTCACTAACTAGGACCTGGCTTCACTCACCAGGGTTTCAATCACCCGGCTTCACTCACCGGGATTTCATTCAACCTAGCTTTACTCGCTAGGACCTGGCTTCACACACCAGGGTTTCGGTCACCCGGCTTCACTCACCGAGATTTCAGTCACCTGGCTTCACTCACTAGGACCCGACTTCACTCACCGGGATTTCGGTCACCTGGCTTCACTCACCAGGATCGGGCTTCACTCACCAGGATTTCAATCACCTGGCTTCACTCACCAGGACCCGGATTCACTCACCGAGATTTCGATCACTTGGCTTCACTCACCAGGACCCTGCATCACTCACCAGGATTTCAATCACCTGGCTTCACTTACCAGGACCCGGCTTCACTCACCGGGATTTCAATCACCTGGCTTCATTCACCACGACCCGACTTTACTCACCGAGATTTCGGTCACCTGGCTTTGCTCACCAGGACCCTACTTCACTTACCGGGATTTTAATCACCTGGCTTCACTCACCAGGATTTCGGGATTTCAATCACTTGGCTTCACTCACCAGGATTTCGTGCACAGTCCCCGACCAGGACTTAAGCCGAAGACACTCAACCAAAACTTAAATTGTTGTCAACACTAAAACAACAATCGGGCCAAACTGCATCAACAGTTTCCTCATCAAAGATTAAGTTAGTTGTTTCTTCATTTTTGTTAGTTTGTTTATTGTAAACCCTATAGGTCCTACTTGTTGTTGAATATCCTAAGAAGACCCCTGGGGTTGACTTAGACTGAAATTTACCTAGGTAGTCCTTGGTGTTCAAGATATGAACTTTGCACCCAAAGACCCTTAGGTAATGTGGATTGGGCAGTCTATGGTAATATAGTTCATAAGGAGTTTTATTATGTCTTTTGTTAATTAGGACCCTATTTTGGATATAGCAAGTCGTACTTATTACTTCTACCCAAAATTGGTTAGCTAGATTAAGTTCATTGAGCATGGTCCTAGCGGCTTCCTGAAGAGTTCTATTCTTTCTTTCTACTATCCCATTTTGTTGGGGGGTTCTAGGACAGGAAAATTCGTGAATGTATCCATTTACTTCATAGAATTCCTCAACCCTTTGATTCTCAAACTCTCCCCCATGATCACTCTAAGTCTTTTGATTTTCGATTATCTTGCATAAGTCAATAAATAGGTTTAGGGTTTCATCCTTAGTTTTTAGGAACCTAACCCAGGTAAACCTAGAATAATCATCGATAATAACTATGCAGTACCGGTTTCCGCTTAGCGACTTGGCTCCATGTGAATCAAATAGGTCAAGGTGCAGGAGCTCAAGTGTGGTTTAGGTTAAGTCTGATTGAATTGGCTTGTGATTAGACTTGGTTTGTTTACCTTGGTTACTTGAGTTACATATTGTGTTTTCATAGTTCTTAATTTTTGGTACCCCTTTAATTAGACCAAGCTGGGTAATTTTAGAAATTAGTCTAACATTTATGTGACCTAATCTCCTATGCCAGAGGTTGGATTCTTCTAATTGAGTCAGGAGGCATTTTGGTACTAAAGGTAGATTGATAGTGTAAACATTATTTTTTCTAGTACCCTTAAGCATGATTTTTGAGTCTTGAAGGTTTCTAATCAGGCAGTCAGAGTTGGTAAATATAACTATATAGCCAGTATCACATAGTTGACTTATACTAAGCAAATTGAACTTGAAATTCTCAACCAAGAGTACCTTTTTAATCACAAAATCAGATTTAAGTTTAATGTTACCTGACCCAATGACTTTGAGTGTAGCATTGTTGCCAAATGCTACTGAGCCAAAGCTCTTGAACTAGAGTTTGGTGAATTTCAATTTGTCTCCAGTCATGTGTCTGGAGCATCCTGTACGATCGAAGGCGTTGCTAGAGGGGGGGGGGGTGAATAGCACTTTTTCGATGAATTCTCTACAAAGATGTTAGCGCAATACAAAATAATATATGAAAACACGAAAGAAATGCTAACTCAGAGTATTTTACTTGGTATCCACCCGAATGGGTGACTAATCCAAGGATCCACGCGGTAGCACACTATCCACTATGAAATCCTCCTTCAAAGGTGGAGAAACCTTTACAAACGTTGTCTTCTTCCTCTTTACAAATTGAGATGAAGAACGAGAAGAAGATCCGATCAGTCGGGGCACAAACAACACTTCAGTACAGTGTAAAACCATACCGTTCACGTGCGAAAAGTCCCCTTTTTATAAGAGAACAGGACAACTTCGCAAGCTGTCCAGACCCGCTCCAGTCGACTGCCCCTGGGGTAGTCGATTGGCCTAGCAATAAATGCCAACCCACGGCTAGTTTTTGCGGGGTCACCAGTCGATTGCCCCTGGGCCAGTCGACTGGTAGAAGGATGAAAACCTTCTGTGAGTTTTGGCAGTCGACTGCCCTCTGGCCAGTCGACTGCCCAGTCTCTAAACTCACTTACAATCACTCAAGACACTCTCCTTCACGTATGCCTTCAGGTATGCTCCCTTGGCTCGCCCCTTGAAGTCTTCTTCCTCTGGCTATCGTCCTTCGGATGCGCACACAAGTCTTCCTTGACTTGCCTCCATGCCACCCTTCACGTGTGCCCTTGAAGTCCACTTCCCGACTTGCCCTTGGAGCTCTCCTCCCTCGGCTCTCGTCCCTCGGATATGTTCTCCAAGTGTGATTCTCCATGTTCTGCAAACTCAATCACACATATCAAATACAATATAACACTCTAACCTTAAACTTATTGGCACACACATCAAAACCATGATCTTCCCGATCATTCTTGGGCCGATTACCTCAACAATCTCCCCTTTTTTTATGTATGGCAATATGTTTAAGTTTAGGGACAAAATACCAGTCAACTAAGTAAATAACACTAGCAATTGAAAAACATAAGACATATCAAAAACCTAAGAGGTAACCTCCCCCTTAATCCATGTCTTCTCCCATTTTCAATTCTACTCATAATTTAAGTTAAGCTTCAAACCTAACTTAACACCAAGTAACAACAATTAAAAATAAAGAACATAGCAAAACCTAAGAGGTAACCTCCCCCTTAATCTATGTCTTCTTCCATTTTCTATCATACTCCAAGATTTTAACATAAACCACCCATTTTAAGCTAAAATTCTAACTTAAACCACCCATTCTCCCCCTTTGACACCATCAAAGCTATTGCCTCAAGCAACCTTAATCCATGACATCAAATGAGAGAATTTTGGATTTCTGAAAAATAACTCAGCAGGCTGAAATCAGGCGTGCCAGTCGACTGCCCCATGGGGCAGTCGATTGATACTCTATCAGTAGCAAATTTCAACTTCTGACCCGAATTTAAGAAACCTCCCAAAAATTTTAAAAAATTCCAAAAATTGTAAAAATTTGTAGGGATGTTTGTTATAATATACTCTATCAAGGAAAAATATCAGTTCTTGAAAAATTTCAAACATGCTTAACATTTGACTAAAGTCCAAGTTTCTTGAAAATCACTAAGTTTGTATCAAAATCTCAACCTAGTTTTGAAATCATATAGCTTCTAGGCTTATGGCAAAACATGTAAGACATGAAATGGTTTTCAAATGTTTAAAATGTCCAACTATGATCTTTGGGCAAAGTGTCCATTGATTAAACACTTGCTTTCCCCATGGTTGGTTTATTTTCAATGATTTTGATACATTTAATGATTCAACATTATGCCACAAGCACAAGTGAACCAATTGTATCATCCTAATGGATCAAGCAGCACCTTTCTAATCTATTACTCCAAGGTTCATCCTATACTTCTATAAAACACATTCCAAGGCCTCTTCTTAAGGATGTAAACTCCGATTCGGGACGAGGTTTGGTAAAAATGTCGGCAAGGTTTGACTTTGACTCAACTTAGTGTAGTTCAATGTCTCCCCTTGCCACATGGTCCCTAATGAAGTGATGTTTTACTTCAATATGTTTTGTTCTATAATGGTGAACCAGACTTTTGGTCAAATTGATTGTGCTTACATTATCACACATGACTTTGACCTTGGAATAATATAACTCATAATCTTCTAAGGTGTGTATGATCCAAAGTAGTTGGGAAACACAACCACCCATTGCCACATATTCGGCTTCCGTTGTTGATAGGGCAACACATGGTTGTTTTCTACTACTCCAACTAGCTAAGGAAGACCTAAGGAATTGCCACCGTCCACTAGTACTCTTCCTATCTAGCTTACACCACGCATAGTCCGAGTCGGTGTATCCAATAAGATCAATATTAGGGGTTCTAGGATACCAAAGTCTGACATTGAGGGTACCTTTAACACACCTTAGGATCCTCTTTACTACTACTAAATGGGACTCTTTAGCACATGATTGGTATCTTGCACACATACCTACCGTAAAATGTATATCAGGTCTACTAGCGGTTAGGTACAATAAGCTACCAATCATGCTTCGATATTGTTTTGAGTCTACCATTTTCCCTTCACTATCACTATCCATTTTCACATTCGTTCCTATAGGGGTAGATGCTACCTTAGCATTTTCTAATCCAAACTTCTTTAGCATTTCCCTAGCATATTTAGTTTGAAATACATGTGTCCCTTCATTTGTTTGCTTAACATGAAGTCCTAAAAAGAAGGTTAACTCTCCTACAAGACTCATCTCAAATTCATCTTCCATACATTTGATGAATTCTTGTAGAAAATTATTATTTGTTGACCCAAAAATAATATCATCGACATACACTTGAGCAACAAATATGTCCTTATCCTTAGATTTTAGGAACTAAGTAGGGTCAATTGTTCCTCTCCTAAACCCCTTAGACACTAAAAATGAAGAAAGTCATTCATACCAAGCCCAGGGAGCTTGTTTCAATCCATATAAGGCTTTTCTCAATTTGTAAACGTGTCTTGGATAGTTAGGGTCTTCAAACTCGGGGGGTTGTTCTACATTAACCTCTTCCTTAATGACCCCATTAAGGAATGCCGACTTCACATCTATTTGGTGAAGTGTGAAACCCATGTGAGCGGCATAGGCTAGTAGAATTCTAATGGACTCTAATCTAGCTACGGGGGTATAGGTCTCATCATAGTCTAGTCCCTCAACTTGGTTAAACCCCCTAGCTACCAACCTAGCCTTGTTCCTAGTGATTTTTCCTTGATCATCAAGTTTGCTCCTAAAGACCCATCTTGTGGTTACAATGGTGCAATCATTGGGCCTAGGAACCAACTCCCAAACTTCACTTCTCTCAAATTGATTTAGCTCTTCTTGCCTGGCTAAGACCCAATCTACAATACCTAATGCCTCATCAATAGACTTAGGTTCTAATTGAGAAATTAAGGCGATTTGACTAGTTTGGTCTCTAAAATAGGACCTAGTCCTTACCCCTTGAGTGACATCACCCACTATTTGGTCAATAGGATGATCTTGGTGATGTCTCAAGGGCCTAGAGGTTATGGGTTCATTGACTACATGTTCCTCATCCTCTAGGGTACTTCTCCCTCCCCCTTGATCATTTCCCTCCAAATGTAGGTCTTGGATTCTTTGGGCAAGGGGTTGACATTCCTCTATATCCTTATCAATTGAGGTTTTCCTAGGGTACGTATTGGTAGATTCATCAAAGTCAACATTTGAGGATTCCTCAATTACTTTGGTCCTTTTCTTGTAGACCCTATAACCCCTACTAGTGGATGAATAGCCAACTAAAATTTCCTCATCCGCTTTTGATTCAAATTTCGTTAAGTCATCTTTGGCATTTAGAATATAAACTTTATATCCAAAGACCCTAAAGTAGTGGACTTGTGGAATTCTCCTATTCCTCAACTCAAAGGGGGGTTTACCTAAGAACCTATGTACCAAAATCCGGTTTTGAATGTAACAAGCGGTATTAACCGCTTCGGCCCAAAAATAGCTAGGAAGGGAATATGCATTAAGCATAGTCCTAGCAGCTTCTTGTAGGGCTCTGTTTCTCCTCTCTACTACCCCATTTTGTTGAGGAGTCCTTGGACATGAAAATTCATGCTTATACCCATTTTCTTCACAAAATTGTGAGAAGCTTGAGTTTTGGAACTCCCCACCATGGTCACTCCTAATTCGATTAATCTTTAGGTGTTTTTCATTTTCTACCCTCTTACTAAACCCTATAAAGATTTCTAAAGTATCGTCCTTATGTTTCAAAATGAACACCCATGTAAATCTAGAAAAGTCATCTAATATAACTAAACAATATTTACTCCCTACAAGTGAGGGAGTACTATGGCAATCAAAGTGGTCAATATGCAAAAGCTCTAAAGGTAAAGTAGTGGTGGTTAGGGTTTTACCTTTGTGTGATGATTTTGATTGCTTACCCTCTTAGCATGCATCACACAATTTGGTCTTCTCATACTTGATCATAGGTAGCCCCTTCACTAACTCCTTCTTGGCCACTCTTGCAATGCTCCTCATGTCGATGTGCCCAAGTCTTCGGTGCCACAACTACCCTTCTTCTTCTTTAGACATGAGACACTTAGGCAAATGGTTAGAAGCATAAGCAAGATCAAGATAGTACAGGTTAGCCTCTCTATACCCTTCTAGTATGACATTATCGGACCCATTTTGTTTAATTAGACATTTTCTAGCATGAAATTCAACCTTATAACCCGCATCACATAATTGACTTACACTAAGTAAATTAAATTTCATGTCTCTAATTAAAAGTACTTTGTGGATAGAGATTGTAGGAGATACCTCAATGGTGCCCCTACCAATAATTTTTAGTTTCCCACTATTTTCAAAGGAAATCATCCCTTCTCTTAGGTAGCTTATAGTGGTGAACGTGCTCACATCTCCGGTCATATGTCTTGAGCATCTACTATCTACTATCCACATGTTTGAGGCATCCTTGACTCTTACCTATACAACATGGAAAATGCAATCTTTTGGTTCCTAAATTTTTGATCCACAAGAATCATTTAACAATTTCTTTGGTACCCAAGCCTTCTTGATATTTCCCTTAGTCCCTTGTCTCCTAGATGCACCATTTCTACCCATGAGTGAGACAAAGGTCACTTCTTTTGTCTTTGGCCTATATCCTAACCTGACCTTGTTATAGACGGTTCTTTGACTGTTTATTATCATGTCAAGGTTACTAGAGCCGACTTGAAACTTTCTAAGTGCCTTGGTTAGGTCTTCTATCTTTTTCCTTAGTTTCTTATTTTCATTTTCAAAGCATGAATCATGTGACTTAAGAGAACAAGCATGCAAGTCTTCCTTAAGTTTTGTAGATTCTACTCTAAGTATGGCAATTTCATCTTTTAGGTCCTTAATTTTTCATCTAGCATTAGCTAAGTCCATATTGGTACTAGAAATGATTTTAACCAAGGTAGAAGAGGGTAAGCTATATACCTCACTTACCGACGCCTCTGATTCGGATGATGATGATGAGCCACTTTCTTCTTCACTACTTGAGCTTCTCTCATCATCTGATGACTCTGAGTGGTCCACTTCCATGAGCGCAAAATGGGGCACTTGCTCCTCTTCCTCCTTAAAGGATGATGGATCATCCCAGGTCGCCTTGAGGTTGGTGGCACTTTTCTCCTTTCCTTTTGACTTCTTCTTGTCACTTCTCTTCTTTTCTTTTTTCTTGTATTCCCTTCTCTTTAGTTGGGGATACTCATTCTTCATGTGCCCCTCTTGGTGGCAGTTGTAGCAGATAATGTCTTTTGCCTTGCTCTTACTCTTGGATCCTTTCCTGGCATAAGATTTGTTAGAAAAACTTTTAAATGCCCTACGCATCTTTCTTACCATGAAGGCCTTTTGGTCGCTATCCATAGAGGCACTAGACTCCTCAGAGTCAGATGAAGAGGAGTAGACCACCTTCTTCTTCTCCTTCCTCTTCTTCTTCTCCTTTTTTGCGACAAAAGCTATACCTTTCTCTTTGGCCGAAACATTATCTTGCTCATGCAATTCAAACTTGCAAAATAAATCATCTAATTTAACTATAGACATCCCTTGATACTTTGTAGGCATCAACCATTGATGCCCACAAGGTTGTTCTCGGGAAAGATTGTAAAACGTACCTTATGAGATCCCGATTTTCAACTTTCTCTCCAATCACATGGAGTTCGTTGATGATCTCCTTTACCCTTCCATGCAAATGGCTCACGGTCTCATTGGTCTTCATGGATAGAGATTGGAGTTGGGCAACAAGTAGATCCTTCTTTGCCCGTCTGGACTCGTTGGACCCTTCATTGTGTTCAACGAGTTTCTCCCATAATTCTTTGGCGCTCTTGAATGACCCCACCTTGTTGAGTTGCTCCTTTGAGAGCCCGCACTGAAGTGTGGTGGTAGCCTTCGCGTTGGATTGCGCCTTCTTCATAACCTCCTTCGACCATGCTCTTATAGGTAATGGCTCTCCACTTTCGTCAACGGGTGCATCAAATCCATCTACAACACTTATCCAGTTTTCAATATCATTTATCAAATAATATTGCATTCTATCTTTCTAGTATGCGAAGTCGTTCCCGTCGAAGCAAGGAGGTCGTGCAGTGCTGTAACCCTCTTGAAACGCCATTTTCTTCTACTCCAGTCGACAGTGAGTTCTCCCGAAGCTAACCGGCTCTGATACCAATTGTACGATCGAAGGCGTTGCTAGAGGGGGGGTGAATAGCACTTTTTCGATGAATTCTTTACAAAGATGTTAGCGCAATACAAAATAATATATGAAAACACGAAAGCAATGCTAACTCAGAGTATTTTACTTGGTATCCAGCCGAACGGGTGACTAATCCAAGGATCCACGCGGTAGCACACTCTCCACTATGAAATCCTCCTTCAAAGGTGGAGAAACCATTACAAATGTTGTCTTCTTCCTCTTTACAAATTGCGATGAAGAATGAGAAGAAGATCCAATCAGTCGGGGCACGAACAACACTTCAGTACAGTGTAAAACCGTATCGTTCACGTGCGGAAAAGTCCCCATTTTATAAGAGAACAGGACAACTTCGCAAGCTGTCCAGACCCGCACTAGTCGACTACCCCTAGGGCAGTCGACTGGCCTAGCAATAAATGCCAACCAACGTCTAGTTTTTGGGGGGTCACCAGTCGACTGCCCCTGGGCCAGTCGACTGGTAGAAGGTTGAAAACTTTCTGTGAGTTTTGGCAGTCACTACCCTCTGGCCAGTCGACTGCCCAGACTCTAAACTCACTTACAATCACTCAAGACACTCTCCTTCGCATATGCCTTCAGGTATGCTCCCTTGGCTCGCCCCTTGAAGTGTTCTTCCTCTGGCTATCGTCCCTCGAATGCGCACACAAGCCTTCCTTGACTTGCCTCCATGCCACCCTTCACGTGTGCCCTTGAAGTCCACTTCCCGGCTTGCCCTTGGAGCTCTCCTCCCTCGGCTCTTGTCCCTCGGATATGTTCTCCAAGTGCGATTCTCCAAGTCCTGCAAACTCAATCACACATATCAAATACAACATAACACCCTAACCTTAAACTTATTGGCACACACATCAAAACCATGATCTTCTCGATCATTCTTGGGTCGATTGTGTTGGGACCGGGTGCATGTTGACAAGGATACATGTTCGTAATTTTAAAATTTAATTACGTGCAGCGGAAGGTTTAGCATAAATAATTTCTCAAATTATTTTAACCACGTATCTAGCATGCAACCTTATATTATGGTGACATGATCATACATTTAAAATTTTGCAGAAAGTAAACTAATTTACTTAATACCTCGCGTAACTCGTAGAAAGGGACGAGATCCAACCGTAGCGTCCCTTGGAAGCTCCGCCTCTATTCGTGTCCACGCCGAGTTCTCTTCGAGATGACTTCGCAAAGCCACGAGTTTCGTGCCGACAAGAACTACTAGATTCTCCAAAGGCACGACTAGAATGTCAAGAGAGAGAGATGGAAAACTAACCACCAAACGAAAACGGAATCAAAATTCCGGGAGGAAGGAAGGAGTCGCGACCCGCTTCTTCTTCTTCTTCGGCACCTTCTTGGTGGAGGTGGCTCACGACAACCCTAGGGGAGCCCTCTAGGGCCGGCTGATAGATTCCATTTTATTGATCATTTGAGTGGTTTAAATCCCTGTTTGATCTATGATTTTATTGCTAAAATTGTGAAATTGCCCTAGGTTTT
>JAGFNQ010009034.1:0-17885 GCA_024364735.1 Boesenbergia rotunda | reverse complement strand
CTCGGGATGACCTATGCCCGAGACCAACTCGGGAGGGCCTACGACCGAGATCCCATCGGGAAGTTAGAGCCCCAATCTCAAGACCCCCTCGGGAGATTAGGTCTGTGAGCTCACCTATGGGTAGTATGATTTTGAGACCCTCTCCAAAGGACGAACCCTTATGGCTGTCCCAAGAGGGGATACCCCGAGAACTGTTTGGGAGAGTGAAGCCCGAAGATCAATACGTCACATAGCCCGACCTCAAGTAACCGCTCCTCCTGCCAAATCGGGAAAGTCGGCGGATATTTATTATCTATTATATGTGACAATTAAGGCCCTAATAATCGTTGTGACTGTTACCTAAAATCTATCCTGTAACTGACGAATTTGGAGCGAGGAGGAGAATGTGGAGACACATCTAACCATGACCCTAGGTATATAAAGTGTTTCGCCGCACAAGTAAAGGGGGACACTCTCTAAACTCACATCTGTCTCCTCGAGTTTTCTCCTGCAAGAGACTTGACTCCTGACTTGAGCGTCGGAGTAGGATCCGCCGGAAAATCTCCAATGTATTCCCATTAACGCTAGTGTCGATCTCGTAGGGTGTGGTCTGCTTCCTTTCTTCATCATCCTCCTGGGTTGGACATTGGTGACTCGTCGTCTGCGTCGATTCCTTCCGGAACAGTGTCCTTTCCTCGCACTGAGGCCGCTCCTCTCCCTTCTTGGAATCACGGTTGAGTCCTTCCTTCGTCGGGTCAGACCTTAGTATACCACGAGACAAGAGCTTGTCATTGGGGACCAACGTTGCAGGCATAACCCCTCCGATAATTGAGTTAGCTTCAGGCTAAAAGGGATGAACATTGCATGTACACGATGGAGAATGCTTCTAGAGAGAAGGATAGCTTTTGCTTGAGAGAAAAAAAATCATACCTTACCTACCTTCGTCGAGCCTTTTATAGCCGATCAGGGAATGTTCACGTAGGCTATCATGTGAGTTCTAGGCAAACCATGCAGGTGGTCCACATGTGATGTATTGTCCGCAGATTAGCAATGCGCATGAAGGTACTTAGGGCGCCAAGGGTGACAACCGTTGCATTGTACCTCTGGCACTGTCGATTCATTAGCTGGTGTCGTTTTTAGCATAGGCTTCCTCGCTAGGGTTGGTACCACATCAGGGAATGTTGGAGGTTGAGGTCAAAGAGAACTCACTCAGAAGGGAATCTTGATGGTGTAGGAAACACTAGAATCAAACCTATATTTTGATATTGGCAAAGATTTGAAGTTAAGTTCTATTATAATCTAATAAATTGATCAAGTATACAGGTAACTCAACAGTGAAAGTTCTAATAGATTAGTCAAACCCAATACTAATCAACGTGTCTTGACGGATCAAGAGGACCAGACATCGAGACAAGCAAAGGTCGGATGGGTCAAGAGATCAGACATCGAGCAAAGGAAGTCCAAACAAGTTAGGTAGGCTAGATGTTTGGTAGGTAAGCTCCAAGATTGGAGTGTAAAGGACGAGTCCTCTTTATGGGAATAAACTTAAGCGATGATCCAACTGAGGGTCTTACTTGGACTCCAAAGTCGAGATCAGACAGTTGGATAATTGTCTAAAAGATATTATATTGTCTATAAGCTAACTTAATTTTGCAAGAATCTAGGTGCCCTTATTGATTCTAGGCGTCTGGTAGGCGTTGTTGGTGCAAGAAGCATCAGTGATTTCCTCCTCTAAGTGTTTCAATGTTTAACAATATGCTTAAGTTAGTGATACATTGAACAAGGAAGGGTTAGTCAAGAAAGGAATAACAAAGTGAAGAAAAGTCCTAGTTAACCAAGGCAATAAGTCCTGGTTCGAAGAATTGGGCACTAAGTCCTGATCATGGATTGAGCACTAAGTCCTGGCTGAGGGTTGGGCACATAAGACCTGACCGAGGGTTGGGCACGAAGTCCTGGTTCGTGGAATTGGGCAATAAGTCCTGGCCGAGGGCTGGGCACCGAAGTCCTAGTTCTTGGAATTAGGCAATAAGTCCTGGTTGTGGACTGGGCACGAAGTCCTGGTCGTGAGATTGGGCAAAAGTCTTGGTGAGTAAAGCTGGGCAAAAGCCCAACCGAATGGGTCGGGTGGCAACTGACTCCTGAGAGGAGTAGGTGAAAGGTGCGTTTCCCGGGATGGGAACATAAGGCGTCAGTTCAACCTAGGGTTTCGCGGAAATCCGAAGTCAGAACCAATTCGTTAAGGCTAAGGTTGTATATGTGTTTGCCTTGTATTTATGTATCTTGCAGGTACCTAAAATTGAAGACAAAACAGACGAACAAACACAAGAGGTGGCTGGGAAACAAGCTCCTAGGCGCCTGTGTGAACACAGGCGCCCAAGAGAGGCAAGCGCCTCACTTGAAGCAGCTTGCTCTCAGGCGCCCGACGCCCTGGTTGGCAGGCGCCTTGTATGGGACAGGCGCTTGGGAAGGGGCCTTATCAACTGCTGCGAGTTTCGAGCGAAGGATGAGGTTTGACCAGGGTTATGAGGCGCGCCATAGCATCACAGGTGCCCCAGACCAAACTATAAAAGGGGCTTCGACCCCTTAACTCAGAACAACTATTCCACGATCATTTTGAGCATTCCGAACGGAATAAAAGCGCTAACGACGAAGCTCTGCGACCAAGGAAGAACAGGGAGGAAATGTGCGGTACTTTGGAGTTCCAAATCGGCCGAGTCTTTGACTCTTTTTTTTGTTTGAATTTACATTCTGCACTTATTTTTATCTATATTTTTTATTGTAAATCTTGCACTGTAAGATGGGTTTCTCTGCCTTCGAAAAGTCCGTAAAGGAGACCATTAGTGGATGGGCGTTTCCTGTGCTTAGGCCTTGGACGTACTGACCCTTGGGGGTTGGGAACCAAGTAAAAAATCCCGGGAGCATTCTGTGTTGTCTTTTATATTCGTTCCTTTTTGTTTTCCGCTGTGCTACTAACTTTGTGATTAGAACGAACATTCGAAGATGAGTTTTCCACGAGTTTCCACAAAGTTTTAATGAGTCGATATTCACCCCTCCCTCTATCGACGGCACCGGTCCCCACAAGTGGTATTAGAGCCTGGTCGCTCTTCATCCGACTAACAGCCGACGGAGCAAAGACGCCAGGAGTTGAGGGGGAGCCCAAGGGTGAATCAGGTACATTTTCTTTTAAGAATGCCAATTTTTAAAATCATATTATGTGTTTCAAGTGCAGGGAGACATGACACTATAAAAATCAGTGTCCTACTCGTAATACTCAGTCTACACCACAGGCGACAAAGGAAGTACCAGCACCCGGAGTCCGGCGGAACAAAAGTTACATCAAATGCTTCAAATGCGAAAAGTACGGACACTACAAGAATCAGTATCCGGCAAAGGTACGAAAAATTTACGTTCGAAAAGATTTTCAAATTCCTGTACTATCTTATGTAGATAACTTAGATAATTTTTCTGAAAAATTAAACTTTGTGAATAGTCAAATCAATATTTTGCATGACCAATTACAAAATATAGATAATGATAAAATATCAGAAATTAACTTTTTAATTCTTAATGTCGATTCAATAATTTCTAAAATAAATTCTGATAATATTAATTCTGAAAATTCTGATAATATTAATTCTGAAAATTTTGATAATATTAATTCTGAAAAGTCTGAAAATTTTGAGGATAATCTTGAAAATAATTCTGAAATTATTGAACATATTTATGAGGATAAGGATGATTTTTGTGAAAATATTTCTGAGGATAAGGATAATTTTATTGAAGATATTCTGAGGATAAGGATGAAATTAACTCTGATATTTCTGAGGATAGTGGAGATGAAATATTTTTATATAATAATTTAATTATTAATTTCTTGGATAATCCTGAAGAAAATTATAAAATATTAACTAATAGCCCAGAAAACTACTCCACTTATTATGAAGATATAAAAGGATATGATTTTGATGATAATGATGAGGAGGAAATTGAATTTTCTAGAATCAGGGCTACAGTTAATAAAATTTACAAAATTCAAATAAATCAGAATTATCAGAAAAACTTGAAAAATTAAATAAAAAAGAAATAATCAATAAATCGGATATTTTTCAAATAATAACAATGATGGAGCTAAACCCACAACTATTAATTAACTCAGAAATTTTGAAACCTAACTCAAATTAAATCTTAACAATTTTTACCTTAATTATATCAACCTTAAATAAATCTTAATTAATTGTTTTACTTAATTTAATCCTTAATTAATTTAACCTTAATCAATTCTTAATTAATTTAACTTTAATTAATTCCTAATTAATTTAACCTTAATTAATCCTTAATCATTTTAACTTTAATTAATCCTTAATCAATTAAACTTTAATAATTTTTGTTTAATTTAACTTTAATTAATCCTTAATCAAGTTAACTTTAATTAATTCTTGATTAATTCAACTTCAACTTCAATTAATTCTTAATTAATTCAACTTTAATTAATTCGTAATTAATTTAATGTCAATTAACTTAAATCCAATTAATTCTTAAATAATTTAAACTCAAATTAAATAAAATCTTACCCAAACTGTAACAATCAATTTAATAATATTAAATATGTCAAAGTGGGTTGACATATTCGTGAGTTCATCATTAGAAACTTAAGTAAAATGATTTGAATTGTTTGTGTCACGCCCCGAGGAGCCGCTCGTTCGATACCGACCGGACTGCCACTCTCTCGACCCGATGGACAATTCAAAAACCTAACCTCTACGACAACTTCAGCCGCTTGTGCCGCAGCCGATAGGCTGGAACAAACGTTTGCATACAAAGAAAATGAAAACAACATCAAGAGCTGCGTACCGGTACGACTTACGACAAAATAAAATGAAACAAGGGCCTCCATGGCACACAAAAGTACAACTATAC
Organism: Boesenbergia rotunda; assembly: GCA_024364735.1. Taxonomy (NCBI): domain Eukaryota; kingdom Viridiplantae; phylum Streptophyta; class Magnoliopsida; order Zingiberales; family Zingiberaceae; genus Boesenbergia; species Boesenbergia rotunda. The sequence goes on along the minus strand of JAGFNQ010009034.1, from coordinate 12,989 downwards.
TGCCATGTAAACCACCCAACAGAACACGAATACAACAGCGGAGACAAAAAGATAAAATGAACAGAAAGAGGGTACCAACATGTACCCACCAAAATACCAAGACAAACCCTGAGAATCGTCTCGAAAATACACGAGCTCGGACCGGCTACCGGGCACTCCAGTCGATCATCCTGAAATAAAAATAAGGAGCTAACGGGGTAAGTACACAGTACTCAGCGGATATCTCATCATATGCGCAAGATAGTCTAAGCTAGCAATAGTGTAACAGGCTATCGACATAACACATGTACATGCAGTAATAAGTATAACTGAAGACGAGGAAATAGAAAGCACCAACCCACTGTAGCAGTGTCACTAAAACCCTAACATAAAGGTCTTCTGTAAGTGCATGTCAATCATATGCAGCATCCCAGTAAAGCAAGCACAAGTAAGAGCAAAATATACGTATACACAAAGTGCAATGGCATGGTCACCTCTGCCATCGGTCAGACATCATCACCTATGTACGGGAGGAAGCTGAGCGGAGGCCACCCTCCGACGTAGGGCTGTGACCGCCGTCCGTACCCTACCATCACTGCTCCTGAGCGATCAGGTAGACGGAATGCTGTCGGTGTAACACCCCTACTCCATGACCTATCCTGGCGATATCTCTATCAGCCCCAGGCCATCTCTGGAGGATATCTCTATCTGAGTATTACCCCTACCCCATGTATATAAATGGGGGAGAGACCTCTCTCTCTCATCTCCTGGTATATGGACTACTCAAGGAGGGATCTTTGCCTGCTACCACGCTCCGATTCACTAACCCATGAGTGCATGAGCGGAGCAGCACAGAGCACACTACCCAATACTCCATCAATCACTAACCCATGAGTGGTCGTATGGGTAAGTCAGTATGACTCTCGACCTGACTCACCCACAAAGGGGGGCCCCTGATCGACAGTGATGAACAGTGCACGATGATGCATACCACTGGTCAAACAACATCCACTATCTAGTCCACCTATATCAACATGATATGCAAAAATCATAGATAATGTGTTGCTGCAGATTGCACCCAAGTCAAACCTGTGTTTTGATATTGGCAAAAGGGTTCAAAAGTTAAGGGTTAATTGTAATCTAACAAGTCTCTTGAGTGTACAGGAAAAGCCCTAGCGAAGGAATGCTAGGCTCTGGCGAAGGACTGCCAGAATGGACAAGCCCTAGCGAAGGAATGCTAGGCACTGGCGAAGGACTGCCAGACAAGAAAAGCCCTAGCAAAGGACTGCTAGGCTCTGGCGAAGGACTGCCAGAATGGACAAGCCCTAGCAAAGGAACGCTAGGCACTGGCGAAGGGCTGCCAGAAGAAAAGACCTAGCGAAGGGCTGCTAGGCACTAAGCGAAGGGCAGCTTGGTAACTCAAGACCTGGCGAAGGACTGCCGGGCAAAAGTCCAACTGGAGGATCCGGTTGGCACCAGGTAAATTCTCCCGAGAGGAGTAGGTGAGGACGCGTTCCCCTTGAGGGAACATTAGGCGTCGGTTCGACCTAGGGCTCCATTTTAGAGACCAAAGTCAGAACCAAGACAGCTGAGGCTGTATAACCTATTATTTTATTATTTTATTATGTTTTGGACTAACCCTGGATGCAGGACCGAAGGAACGAGTGACTGCAGCTCAGAGTGCCTCAAAGGAGTGAGGCAACAGCTGACCAGGGCGCCCGGAGTGTCCCGGGCGCCCCCATGGTGAACACAAAACACAACAAGACAAGAAAGACTTCGACAGTACATAGCCAGGGCACCCCCGCTGTCCCGGGCGCCCCCATTGCAAAACAACTCTGCCGCGTCTGCGCTACATGCCCAGGGCGCCCCCAGCGCACAGGTTGGCGCAAACCTTACCGAGGAGAGCTCAGCGCTGCGGATAAGGTTTGACTGGTCAACCAGGGCGCCCCCAGCGTCCAGGGCGCCCCAGTCAAGGCCTTATCCCGAGGATTAAGGGATAAGTCAACGACCGCGCCTCTTGTGGATCTGCTGCCACGTGGGGGGGCGCCCCCGTCGACCAGGGCGCCCCCAGGCCCTATATAAAGGGCCCTCGACCCCCTTCTTCAAGGATCAAGTTTTTCGACGCTTCTACGCTCTTCTGCTTCCGCGACACGCTCCAGAAATCTTCCAACTCAAGCTGACGACGTCCCGCTGCTCCGAAACTTCGATCTACACCGGACGTCGGTAACGAAGAGCTCTGTATTTAAAGTTTACTATTCTGCCTTCTTGTAAAATCTATTTGTAAACTTTGCGAACTTATAGAATTGCCCGCAGAAAACGGTCAACGACCGTGGGCCTTGGAGTAGGAGTCGACCCAGGCTCCGAACCAAGTAAATCGACTGTGTTTGCATTGTTCTGTTTTTCTTTTATTTCCGCTGCGCACCCGCTCTTTTTAAAATCCGAACGATATGCGATATTCACCCCCCCTCTCTCGCATTTCTCGATCCAACAAGTGGTATCAGAGCGGGGAATTCAAACTTGGTGCAACCACCAGTTTGAAAATTTTTTTCGGATTTCTTTAATTTTTCCTCTCTCAATTTTTTTTTTAAAATTTTCGTTCGAATTTTTCTTTCAAGGTTGGTGCAACACCCCTTGAAATTGTCTTTATTTCTTTTCTTCCCGCACTACTAATCCAAGACCAAGTCTTGGAATATTCTTGTTTTTTTTGCTATTTCAGAACAAATGGCCATCCAAGAAGGCTTTAGCACCGCCAGACCTCCACTTTTCAGTGGAGAAGACTTTCCTTACTGGAAAAGTCGAATGGAGGTCCACCTAAAAACCCAGGTGGATATGTGGATAATCATCCAGTCTGGACTGATGATTCCCACAAATGCTGATGGCGTACCACAAAACTACTCAGAGTGGGACACTGCCCTCAAACGCAAGATTGAAGCAGACGCCAAAGCAACTCAGACTCTTCAATGCGGACTGACAAAAGAGGAGCTGAACCGCGTAGGCCCCTTCAACAGTGCAAAGGAGCTATGGGCTAAACTAATCGAGCTCCACGAAGGAACTTCAGATACGAGGATCAGCAAACGGGACCTGCTACTGAACAAGCTCTTCACCATCAAAATGGCAGATAACGAGATAGCAGCCCAGCTTCATGCCAGAATCCAGGAATTGATGAACGGTCTTCACGCAATAGGTCACCAGGTTCAAAACCGTGATCTTATAAGGTATGCCCTAAACGCATTCCCTAGGACCACCTTGTGGGCATCTATGGTAGATGCATACAAGGTCTCTAGGGATCTTTCAAAAATTAAGTTAGATGAGTTATTCTCTGAACTTGAACTGCATGAACAAACTAACTGCAATTTGGCCGAGAAAAGTATAGCTTTCTTTGCAGGGAAAACAGGAAGAATGACTAAGAAGAAAACTCAAGTTGAACCCGAGTCTACCTCAGATTCAGAAACAGAAGATCAAGAAGAAGATCAATCTGAACTGGTCCGGCTAGCTCGAAGTTACTACAAAAAGTTGAAGAACCAAACCAACACACGGAGAACAAGCCGAAGAAAGGATGAACCAGCTGAACCAGCAACTGACAAACGCAAGCCCAACGTAACCTGCTACGAATGCAAGAAGAAGGGTCACTACAAGACTGAGTGTCCAAGTCTAAAGGAGTCCAAAAAGACCATAAAGAAGAAGGCACTCCAAGCAACCTGGGACGAGTCTTCCTCAGAAGAAGAAGAAGAAGCACCCCAGTCCAATCTTCAAGCCCTGACCGCTTCGGATCAAATCGAGACTGACTCAGACTCAGACCGGGACGACGGCAAGCTGACATTCTCCGACGACGGCGAAATAAGGGTAACGGGTTTTTCGAAATTACAATTGAATTCGCTTATTTCCTATCTATCCCGAGATTTGGCGAAAGCCAAACTCCGAATTGAGTCCCTCCGACAGGAAGTAAAACTCCTGAAAGAGGGAGCTGATTCTAAATCCTTAACTGAGAAACTTCAGGAAGGAACCCCTGATCAAGTTGAAAAGCTTGAATCAGAGAATTCCTCCCTGAAAACTCAAGTTAAGGACTTAAGAACAGCTTTAGAACGATTCACTTCTGGTTCCAAGAATCTTGATCTGATTCTGGGAAAACAGAAGTCCGTTCTAAACCGATCCGGACTTGGCTATAGAACCAAATCTCGGCAAAGATCTTACTTTGCTGTACTGAACCAATCAAGACCTAAGGTTCAGGCATGGGTGCCAAAACTGTGCCTGACTAAACCAACTGGTTCAAATCAATTTTGGATCCCCAAGGACAAGATTCACATCTTGCCTAACCCATACAGAGGCTTTAGTCCAGGGGGAGCCAAAATCAAAATAATTTTTATAATTAGATAATTTTTAATTGATTGATTGTTTGTTTATTTAATTTTTGCAAATTGCCATGCTTAGATTTAAGGAATACCTAGATTTAAGGACTAGATTACTTGAAACTTGAAAACATAGTATTGGGAGGAGGTGAGATGATAGTACGTTGGGGAAACCAACTCTAATAAGATCAAGTCTACTTGGTCTCTTTAGACTGGTGAAACCAGCCGAAGCTACCGATCCAAGACCCAAGCTAGTTAGACCAGAAAATGACCTAATTTAATTTGAAAATGAAATTTCATTAAAAGGCTTTGTCAAGGAAAGGGTGGATGATCCCATAAGGGTACGGCCAAAGAAGGCCTAGTGCCTCGCCAAGACCTGGAAGCTAATTTCTGAAATTCAAATTCAAATTATCTTTTGTCAAATTCGAATCTAACTCAAGTTTCAAATAATTATAGATTCTAATCTGTTTTAAAAATTTCTACTTCTTAAACTTATTTCTTTTTCAAAAATCACTTAATCTATTTTGCAAAATCTCTAAACTTATTTGTTTTCAAATTTGTTTTCAAAACTAAAATAACTTTTTCAAAATAAATTAAAATTCCTTTTCAAAATTTAATTTTTACCCTCAAACCTGTCTCACAAAAACCTTAAGGTTAACGTGTTCGAAAACCCTAGATTCAGTGAGACAGGAAAATTAAGCTCAAATTAAACCATCTTGCTTGCGCCTTCATAATCAGGGTCAAACTGTGGTTAAAATAGTCAAACTATGATTAACATAGTCAAACATGGTCAAACACAGTCAAACGAAGTCAAACAGTCAAACCTGTTTAAAACGTTCAAAAAGCTGCTACCTAGGGCGCCCTGACCGTCCCGGGCGCCCCCAACTGCTCAAAGTCAGAGGCTGCTGAAAGCAGTCCATGAGGGCGCCCGTAACCTGTCGGGCGCCCATGACTACACTGACAACATACCAGCTCCAGTCAAAGCAGCAAAAGCTGCATTTGACCGACTTGACAAGGGCGCCCGTGACCTGTCGGGCGCCCCTATGCACTTCTGTCCCTCACACTGATTAAAGCAGCCAAAAGGCTACATTCAATTACTTTGACCAGGGCGCCCGTGACCTGTCGGGCGCCCCTATCGACAAAACTAAGGATGGAAATTATGTACATCAATCTAAATATGCAAAAGAACTAATTAAGAAATTTAAAATGGATAACTCTAAAAGTATAAGTACCCCAATGGCCACAAATGTGAAATTAGATAATGACCCTGATGGCAAACCAGTAGATCTAAAACTTTATAGAAGTATGATAGGAAGTCTACTATACCTTACAGCCAGCAGACCTGATATACTTTTTTCAGTAGGAATGTGCGCTAGGTATCAAACCTGTGCTAAGGAGACTCACCTAGCAGCCCTAAAACGAATTTTAAGATAAATTAAGGGCACCCTAAATGTAGGGATATGGTACCCTAGGACTTCATCCTTTAAGTTATCAGGATACTCTGATTCTGACTATGCTGGTTGTAAATTAGATAGAAAAAGTACAAGTGGAAGCTGTCAACTTTTAGGAAACAGCCTAGTAAGTTGGTGCAGTAGAAAGCAACACTGTGTTGCTTTATCAACAACTGAAGCTGAATATGTGGCCTTAGGAGAGTGTGTAGCTCAACTCCTATGGATGATGCATACTCTTAAGGACTTTCAGCTAGACTACAATCAGACCCAAGTCAATATTGACAATATTAGTTCAATTAACTTAACCAAAAACCCAATACAACATTCTATAACCAAACACATAGAAGTAAAACATCACTTTGTAAGAGATCACGTAGCTAGGGGTGAAATAGTCCTTAAGCATGTAGACTCCAAGTCCAACCTAGCTGACATATTCACTAAACCCCTACCTGAATCTGAGTTTAGCTCACTGAGAAGGCAGTTAGGATTATGCTTAATAGAGTAGAATCATTTTTTTTGGCTTCTGCTTTAATTGAAAATGTTTTAATTAATTTTAAAATGTTTTCTTTGTTAAAAATGTTTTACTTTGATTTTAAAATTTTTTTTCTTTTTTACTTAGCTTTATTTCAAAAACTACCCCCTTCAAAACTAGGGTTTTCTTCGAAGTGGAATTAGCCTAGGCTCTAACTCTAGAACTGCATGCACCTATAGATCTAGAAGCCAGCATCTCACAAGCACCTTAGGGTACTTTGAGTGATAACCTAGAAAGGGTTGAGATGCTTAGGTCTTTGCCTTAACTCAAGATGCTTTAAGTCAGTGCATCTGCAGTAGTTGGGGCACTAAATACAAACTGAACAGCAATCAAGTTAAGTATCAAGTTTAGACAATCTAACTTGAACAATGCACTTAACTTGACTAACCCTAGCAAAAGCTACTGTTTATAACAGTTAGTAAGTAGCTAATTGGGTTAGACAGGTCCCTAAAGATTTAACCAGACTTAGGTCCTAGCTTGATTCAGTACAGCAAATGCTTTATTTAATTATTGCAAATATCTTTTTGTGCATTTTTTTTGATATATGTCAAAGGGGGAGAGTTGGAAAGGAAACAGGGAACAAAAATGTTTATCCAAACTATTCTAACTCTGAATTGCTATTTTTGCTTAAAATATTCTCTGAAAAGCTTTTTCTAAAGTCTGAAATTTTTTTTTGAAAAGTTTTCTAAGTCTGAAAAAATTTTTCAAGTCTCGAATCTTACTAAGTATGAATTTTCAAAAGCCTGAATTTTTTTTTAAAACAAGAGTTTTCAAAAACTGAAAAAGTCTAAAAAGTTTTCCTAAACTCAAAATTTGCTAAATATGAAAACTTCTTCAAACTTAGAACATTTTTTTAAAACTCAACCAATACTTAAAAAAAAAACTTTTCTAAAATTTTCTAAGTATTTAAACTCAAAACACCTACTCTTGAAAAACCTAGGGGGAGATTACTTCCAGGGGGAGGGAATCTAACTTAGGATTTCAATTTCAGCATTTTTTTCCTTAACCTTTTGAACTAAGTTGCCATATATCAAAAAGGGGGAGATTGTTGGTGCAGATTGCACCCAAGTCAAACCTGTGTTTTGATATTGGCAAAAGGGTTCAATAGTTAAGGGTTAATTGTTATCTAACAAGTCTCTTGAGTGTACAGGAAAAGCCCTAGCGAAGGAATGCTAGGCTCTGGCGAAGGACTGCCAGAATGGACAAGCCCTAGCGAAGAAATGCTAGGCACTGGCGAAGGACTGCCAGACAAGAAAAGCCCTAGCAAAGGACTGCTAGGCTCTGGCGAAGGACTGCCAGAATGGACAAGCCCTAGCAAAGGAACGCTAGGCACTGGCGAAGGGCTGCCAGAAGAAAAGACCTAGCGAAGGGCTGCTAGGCACCAAGCGAAGGGCAGCTTGGTAACTCAAGACCTGGCGAAGGACTGCCGGGCAAAAGTCCAACTGGAGGATCCGGTTGGCACCAGGTAAATTCTCCCGAGAGGAGTAGGTGAGGACGCGTTTCCCTTGAGGGAACATTAGGCGTCGGTTCGACCTAGGGCTCCATTTTGGAGACCAAAGTCAGAACCAAGACAGCTGAGGCTGTATAACCTATTATTTTATTATTTTATTGTGTTTTGGACTAACCCTGGATGCAGGATCGAAGGAACGAGTGACTGCAGCTCAGAGTGCCTCAAAGGAGTGAGGCAACAGCTGACCAGGGCGCCCGGAGTGTCCCGGGCGCCCCCATGGTGAACACAAAACACAACAAGACAAGAAAGACTTCGACAGTACATAGCCAGGGCGCCCCCGCTGTCTCGGGCGCCCCCATTGCAAAACAACTCTGCCGCGTCTGCGCTACATGCCCAGGGCGCCCCCGCTGTCCCGGGCGCCCCCAGCGCACAGGGTGGCGCAAACCTTACCGAGGAGAGCTCAGCGCTGCGGATAAGGTTTGACCGGTCAACCAGGGCGCCCCCAGCATCCAGGGCGCCCCAGTCAAGGCCTTATCCCGAGGATTAAGGGATAAGTCGACGACCGCGCCTCTTGTGGATCTGCTGCCACGTGGGGGGGCGCCCCCGTCGACCAGGGCGCCCCCAGGCCCTATATAAAGGGCCCTCGACCCCCTTCTTCAAGGATCAAGTTTTTCGACGCTTCTACGCTCTTCTGCTTCCGCGACACGCTCCAGAAATCTTCCAACTCAAGCTGACGACGTCCCGTTGCTCCGAAACTTCGATCTACACCGGACGTCGGTAACGAAGAGCTCTGTATTTAAAGTTTACTATTCTGCCTTCTTGTAAAATCTATTTGTAAACTTTGCGAACTTATAGAATTGCCCGCAGAAAACGGTCAACGACCGTGGGCCTTGGTGTAGGAGTCGACCCAGGCTCCGAACCAAGTAAACCGACTGTGTTTGCATTGTTCTGTTTTTCTTTTATTTCCGCTGCGCACCCGCTCTTTTTAAAATCCGAACGATTTGCGATATTCACCCCCCCTCTCTCGCATTTCTCGATCCAACATAATGCACCATAACCTAAGTCCTAAAGGTATAGGTATCACATGCCAGGTATAGCATAAACAGAATCAGCAAGACAAATAGAAGAGTTATACCATAATCTATTACTCTACTACTAAACAAAGCATATCAAGCATATATCTGTGACTAATCTAAAAGAAGAGTCAGAGATACCCGCCTCCAATGTCGGTGCTCGAAATGAAGAGAGCTCTCCATCCAAAATAATATCGCCAAGCGAAAGCCAAGTAAATCAATGTCCTGCACCAAATATAATGTTGGTGCAATCTTGGTTTGGTCAGGGTTGACCTAGTTTGACTAGGCTCGGGTGAGCTTAGGTCTTGTAAGCTTGGTAAGCTTAAGGTTGGATGTTTAAATGTTTGATAATGATGTTTGAATGTCATATGATGTTTGAATATTGTATGATGTCAAGTGGGTCAAGGTTGACTGGAGGCTTGTCGGAAAAGACCTAGTGGGACTAGGCACACCTAGTGGGACTAGGTGAAGTCCAGGTGGATCGGGGAGATCGCACGCTGGCATCGGAAAAGACCTAGTGGGACTAGGCACACCTAGTGAGACTAGGTGAAGTCCAGGTGGATCGGGGAGATCGCACGCTGGCATCGGAAAAGACCTAGTGGGACTAGGCACACTTAGTGGGACTAGGTGAAGTCCAGGTGGATCGGGGAGATCGCACGCTGGCATCAGAAAAGACCTAGTGGGACTATGTGAAGTTCAGGTGGATCGGGAAGATCGTACACTGGCATGGGAAAAGACCTAGTGGGATTAGGCACATCTAGTGGGACTAGGTGAAGTCCAGGTGGATCGGGGAGATCATACGCTGGCATGGAAAAAGGCCTAGTGGGACTAGGTGAAATCCAGATGGATCGGGGAGATCGCATGCTGGCAAGGTGGAAGTCTACCGAGAGACTAGACGTAACTCGAGGGTTAGGCGAATCTGGTGGGGAATCAGGTTAAGTCCTAATTGGGAACTAGGCAGAAGAAATCCAAGTTGGTCAAAGGTGTTGATGCAGTCTGGCCCGGTTGTGGTTTTGGTGTTTGACAATGATTTAAGTTTGGTTGAGCGAATTTGGGTTAAAGTCCTGGTCGGGGACTGGGCATGAAATCCCGGTGAGTGAAGCCGGGTCTTGGTGAGTGAAGCCAGGTGATGAAAATCCCGGTGAGTGAAGCCGGGTCCTGGTGAGTGAAGTCAGGTGTGGAAAATCCTAGCTTGGAGGGCTAGGTGTTGGGAAAGTCCTAATTCGGAAAGGTTGGGTGAAAAGTCCTAGCTTGGAGGGCTAGGTGAAAAGTCCTAACTTGGAGGGTTAGGTGCAAATTCCCATCCTGGAGGATTAGGTGAAAAAGTCCTGGCTTGGAGGGTCAGGTGCCTAGCTTGGAGGGCTAGGTTGGATGAGTTTCTAACTCGGAAGGGTTGGGTGAAAAGTCCTAGCTTGGAGGGCTAGGTGAAAAGTCCTAGCATGGAGGGCTAGGTGAAAAGTCCTAACTTGGAGGGTTAGGTGCAAATTCCCAACTTGGAGAGTTAGATGGAAAATCCTTAGCTTGGAGGGCTAAGGTGGATGGAAACTTAGCTTGGAGGGCTGAGTTTGAGTCCCTGGATCGGTCTGGTGATCGATCAGGGATTTTGGCACGCTGCTCCTTCGTGGATCGGTCTGGTGACCGATCCAGCGATGACTGATCGGTCGGGTGACCGATCAGGGAGCACACAGTGAGGTTGGGAACCTACTGTGCTGCTCCTGATCGATCTGGTGACCGATCAGGGAGTATGCGTTTCACCCATTGACTGGCTCCTGATCGGTCTGGTGACCGATCAGGGAGCAAGCAGTGAGGTTGAGTTCCCTTGCTGAACTGCTCCTGATCGGTCTGATGACCGATCAGGATCATTGTGCAGATCGTTCTGGTGAACGATCCAGCTTCACGGGCTCCTCACTAAGATCGATCAGGACGGTTCCTGATCGACCTGGTGATTACCTGATCGGACTGCTGACCGATCAGGTGACACCCTGATTGGTCCAGTGACCGATCAGAAGGCTTAGCCTGCGAAACTCAAAAATCGCCAAATATAAGGGTGGATTGGTCCGGTGAACGATCCACGACCTGGGATCGGTCTGGTGATCGGTCTGGGAGAATCTCAAAGAAATCACGATTTCTAATTGAGCGTTGGGGATCGATCAGGACGTAGCCTGATCGGTCTGGAACCACCCTGATCGGTCTGGTGACCGATCAGGAGGCTCTCTGATCGGTCCGGTGACCGATCACTTTAATTCAAATACGCTGTTAGAAGCTCTAATCGCGTCTGTTTTCACTTCCGATTCTCTGATACATTGCTGATATATTTTGATATGCATTGCTAAGCCTCTGTTGGAGTGTGCAGGTGATAGCAGGTGATTCAAACACTCAAGGAGGGTCAATGGGAGGCTTTCCGTTGAGCAGGTTTGGTTGTTTCTCATTCTTAGGTTTCAACGGGAAACTGACGCAGCTGGTGACTGACGGAGGCTCAGCTGGAGAGGGAGTCTTCAGTGGACTGAGTGCTCAGGGAGGTCAGTGGGTTCAGGCTGGCTCAATGGATGCTGATGAAGCTTGTGATGGTGAGCAGAGCTTAAGTGATGAAGCTGAGGCAGAGGAGACGAGGCGAGACAGACAGAAAACTTGGGAAGTTGTTGCTGGGCTGTGTTCGTGCTCTCTGTTGCTTTGTTCTTGAGCGATCTTGTTGCATTCCTGTGAGAGCTTTGTGAGCTTCCCTTCTCGAGCGTCTTGTGTGCTTAATCTTGTATTCATCTACTGAGACAGCTTGTGGAGAGGTTACTCCACTGAGAAGGAGGCGCTTGATATCCGGTGTTCACCGGGGCTTGATCTGCCGACGATCAAGGGATCGCCCACCTCACGGGCAGGCCAAGGAGTAGGGGCAAGTTATCCCCGAACCTTATAAATCCTTGAGTTAGCGACTGTGTGGTTTGTTCTTTCTTCTCTGCATTTCTGTTTCTGCTGTTATACTTGTATTGCTTCCGCTGTGGCTAACCTAAGTGCAGAGAAAGAGTAAAAGAGCAAAGAAATTGTGATTGACTATATTCACCCCCCCCCTCACTAGCCATCTCGTTCCCAACAAAAGGGGTTGACCGGACACTTAGTAGGGAACCCTAGACTTGTGAGCACAAGTTAGGTCAGACTTAATCGATTGGGGAATCGATTAAGAGAGGTTGTTGCGAGAACAAAAGGTGGCTGAATCGATTGGGTAATCGATTCAGCCTTCCCTTAATCGATTGGTCAATCGATTAAGGTGTCTCTTGATCGATTGGGGTAATCGATCACTGAGGTTTGCGCGAGAGAACAGAAAGGCTCTGAATCGATTGGGTAATCGATTCAGGGCACTGGTAATCGATTGGCTAATCGATTATGGTTCGAAAACTAGCCGTTGAACGGCTAAGTGTGACGTGGTAATCGATTGGGTAATCGATTCAGAAACCTAAGGCGTCGGGTATAAGGGGTTTCGCATAGGTTTTGAGCCGCAACACTTCTCCCCTTCTTCTCCTTCATCAGTGCCATCTCAAGGGAAGCCTTGGAAGATATTGCTGCTGCATTTCCAAGGTTCTAGAGGCAATCACAAGCTTGAAGATATCAAGGAAAGCAAATAGAGCTTATTCATTGTAAATCTTGTAAGATTTCATTTGTGTTTTGCTTTGTAATATTGTTGTATCTTCTTGTAAGCTTGTAAGAGGTTTCTCCACCTCAAGAAGGAGATCTTTCATAGTGTATGAGAGAGAGAGGAGAGTGCATCCTTGGATTAGTCACCCGGCCGGGGTGGATACCAAGTAAATCCTTTGTGTTAGCGTTTGCTTGAAGTCTTCCGCCGCAACAAATCATCTACAAGCAAATCGGAGCTAATCACACCCCCCTCTAGCTCGTCTACCGGTCCCAACAAGTGGTATCAGAGCAAGGTTGCTCTTCATTGGACTCATCGCCAAGAGGGCAAGAGCTAGAGGAAGAAGAAGAAGTTGGAAGAAACCTTAATTTCAAGAAGTCATAATCAAGAGGGTTCAACTTCAAAAATGGAGTTTGGCTATGACACTAGGGCACCTCCACCATTCGACAAGGCAAATTTCAATCTTTGAAAGTCAAAGATTGAAAATTACTTCATGATGGAGATAGAGCAATGGTTTGCTCTAATAGAGGATTTTGAAG
>JAGFNQ010009033.1:0-42017 GCA_024364735.1 Boesenbergia rotunda | reverse complement strand
CAACAATTGGTCTGGAGTTGCATTTTCTGGAGGATGGGTGGGAAGTTGTTCTTCAAGGACATAAGCAAGCTTCTCTGCCTTGAGGACTATCCTCAGGTTTCGAAGCCAGTCCATGTAGTTCGGCCCAGTCAGTTTATTTGTGTCCAAAATGGAACGCAAGTTTAGAGAAGACATGATCGAGTGATTATCCTAGAAATACAAATTGAGATTATGTGAGAAGATTTATTAAAGAATGTATCAACATACAAAATTAAATCCTATTTATTTTTCGAATTGATCACCCTTATTATCAATTCGGGAGATCGTAGGAACATCTCCAAATAGGTTGATATCCAACCATAGATAAGAACACCATGGCTGTGGCCATCAAGTTTTCTTAGCTATGAAGGTAGGTAATTATACCGATTACACATCACATATATGTAACTATCACGTTATGCTATCAACTAATTGAATGTTTGCATAAAACATTGGGTTGTTAACTCATTAACAAGTATGTATCATTATACATAGCACCCAACTGCACCTCTCTTTGCATCGACCTTGGCTGTGGCACAACAAATCGATGCTCCAAGCTTAAGGCTGACCCATTAATCAAGAAATAGTTTTAATATGGTTGGAGCTCATTCAACCGTTTAGTCAGGCTTGGATGTGTCCAACAACCAAAACTAAGGATTGACCTCTGACTCCAACTATATTATTCATAAACTAATTCCATGGTTTGAACATGTTAAGGTTCAAGTCGGGCATGGATGTGTCCATCAACCCAAGCGAGAAACAAAACTCCGATTCTAACCATATTAATGGAAGGTGTTTGCCTTAATATTTTTGTAAGGGGTTTTGGTCTCATCTTTTCTTAGCACATTCATGACATGTGTCATGACTAACGATTTCCTTAATAAAGTATGTATGTGACTTAATTTATCAAGTCTCATGAATTGAATTAGGAACCGGATTTCCTTAATTCTAATTTCACACTTTATTAAAGGAATTGCTTTGGGAAACAATTTCCTAAATTGTCATAATTAATTTCGGAAATAATATGTTCAAGACTTTGATTTCTCTAAATCAAATCTTATTAAATTAAGAGACAAATCCCTTAATTCAACTACATATTATTTTCATGAAAATCTCATTTAAGAAAACTCTATAGGAAACCATTTTCCTAATTAATTTTGGAGACAACAATATGTAAGAGCATCACCTCTTAAAACATATTTTATTCATGGATTGATTAATTACAACAAATCGTTTTCTAAGGGTGGCTCCCCGAGGCTCAGATACCCAAAGAAAAGTAAAGTGTTGTAAATCCAATTGGACGGCTCCCCGAGGCTCAATCCAAATCAAACATGACAATTTCAATTAAAATTGGGAAATTAAATTACAACATCTAACTTTAAATTGGACGGCTCCCCGAGGCTCAATCCAAAATAAAGAATTTGTTGTCAATTTAAAAACCAATTCAAATTTAATTGTCAATTAATTGTCCATGAATTTGTCTAGACTTTCTTAAAAGAAAGTGCCCAAAATTGCGAGATTTCGAAAATAGGTTTTCAGAATAATTGTAAGTTTTTGGTACAAAGAAAACTTACATATTTCCAAAGTTGGAAAATTTCTAAAATAGAAAAATTTCCAAAATTGGAAAGTTTCCAAAGATGGGAAATTTTCACAATTATTATAAAATTTTAGAAACTAGAAAATTTCAAACGTTTGCGAAATTTCATGACGATTTCCAAACTTTGAAATTCCTAATTCTAAAATTTATTATAATTTGAAAGTTTCCATAATTGGAAAAATTTTCCGAAATTGAGATCATGACAAAGTTTTCCACAAAACAATTATATGATTAAGTCGAACACTAACCGGCTCTGATACCACTGTTGGGACCGGGTGCATGTCGACAAGGATACGAGTTCGTAAAATTTAAAATTTTTACGTGCAGCGGAAGAGTTTGCATAAAATAATTTCCTAAATTATTTTAACTTCGTATCTAGCATGCAACCTTATAGTGTATCGACATAATCATGAAATAAAAGTTTGCGGAAAAGTAAACTAATTTACTTTATACCTCGCGTAACTTGAAGAAAGGGACGAGATCCAACCGTAGCGTCCCTTGGAAGCTTCGCCTCTATTCGCGTCCACGCCGAGTTCTCTTCGGGATGACTTCACAAAGTCACGAGTTTTGTGCCGACGAGAACTACTAGATTCTCGGAAGGCACAACTAGAAGAACAAGAGAATAAATTAGAAACTAACCAATGAAGTAACGGAATCGAATTCCGAGAAGAGAGGAGTCGCTATCCGCTTCTTCTTCTTCTTGTTCGGGTTCTTCTTCTTCTTGGTTGCTCACGCCAACTTCACCCCTTGGATGAAAGCTTGGTGCGCCGGCCCTAATCACAACAATGGGCGCCGGCCCTAAGGGAAGAAGAAGGAGGGAGAAGAGAATAAAAGAGAGAGAGGGAGAGAGATAATTAATCTCTTGATTAATTGATGTTGTTGTAATAAAGGGCTAGCCTTTGGGTCCTTTATATAGTAGCAACTCTTTGCTAAGTCTCCCTCTAAACGGAATTAGTTATAAGAAATTTATCCTATAAATTTTCTTAACTAATTATTCCGTTTAAACTAAGTTTTATTATAAACTAATTTATAATAAAACTTATTCTTTTCTCTCTTTAAATTATGGAATAAATTTTATAAGAAATTTATAAACTTTCTTATTATGATAAAATCAATTCATAATTGATTTTATAAAATTAAAATAAACCAATTCATGGATTATTTTAACTTCCATAAAAAGAATAAATTTCTACAAATTTATTTATATAAATTTTCTTTATACAAATTTATTTATCCATAATTTATAAAACAAACCGCGCTAGGTTTATTTTATTAATTAAACCAATTAAATTGGTTTAATTTCCTTTAATGGCCGGCCACCACAAGGAGGGTTAGCACCTCCTTTGGCCGGCCAAACCAACCCGAACCGGTCGCGAATTAAACTCATTTAATTCGCCCAAAAAGCCTTCAAAAGACTTATCCATTTTAGCTTCCATTGCGCCTCTGATTAACTCAGATTCGACTCGTTTCTCTTGATCGGAAAATCCAATTTTCAACTCGTTTTAAATCCCTCGGATTACTCGTATTGCGTGTGACTAAATAGGCTTTCGATTTATGTTGGCCGTCTATAATTAACCCATTAATTATAGAACGATCATGAGTGGCACCTAGTAGTACATCATGATCCCCAATTAATCGAAAGATCAACGGTTTGACCCCAGAAGAAATTATTCTGAAACCCTTCAGCAGCTCTAATGAATCGTGCCTCATTCCCTTCACCACCTTATACCCACTTGGTTCAGGACACGGTCTATGGTGTCAGTCCCCACTAGGCTGACTACGTCACACCTAGCCCAAGTAGTGTCTTCCTCGTCCTTTGGATTTCTAATTACTCTCATGTATTTAAGAGACTCGTACTCTTAACATGATATGCTCTGGCCAGAGGCTTTGAGTAACAATCCGACGATAGGCCTGGGTATACATCTCCTCGCAAGGAGTGGTGAATCCTTTGTAGGCTGTTCAAACATCTTCGGGCACTTCGGCTTATACCCAACCATCCCGGGTCCACACCTCCTTGGAGATGCTTGCTTGAGATGTCAAAGTATAAGTCTCCATGACCAAGATGACTTGAACACCGTAAGTCAAAGGAACATCGCACTTAAGCCGCAGCAAGATCTCCATTGACATATCTACATGTAGATTCCCATATGAAGTCTTACAGCTAGTCACTCCAATGAACTAGTTCCCTTAACTAGCATCCATGTTTATCTCCGGACATCCCAATGTCACCAGCCAGTGAGAATCAGCTGATTAGAGAATAACCCATGCTAGTCTCAACAGAATTGATAGTGTCCGTTTTTATCAATTCATCGACTAGGGATAATTTCAATACTTCACAATTGCACATTAGAGATAATCACTAGTTGTGATCCCATCACAAATTCTCTTATGCTGTGAGTTGTATTGCGGACATTCAGTAGATGAGTTCAAGATCCCAATCAAATACACAAAACATGTATACTCAAATAGTGAATTATCATTTATTAAAATAAATGTTTACATCATAAGGCGATTGCCTTAGGACACTTCTCTCATATCACTAACAGTTAGTGCAAATTTCTGTGCTTAGCTGAGTTTGCCTACAACAATAGCTATCAGGCCACCATCAGGATGGCGCCTTATGAGGCATTGTATGGCAGGAAATGTAGATCACCCATATGTTGGCAAGAAGCTGGTGAGAGGAAGGAGATGGAATCAGAACTAGGCAGCCAGACTGAGCTTATAGATGAGACCACTCAGGCTATCCAGACGATCCGCCAGAGGATTGAGACTGCCCAGAGTAGACAGAAAAGTTATGCTGACACACGCCGTAGGCCACTTGAATTCCAAGTTGGAGATTCAGTATTTCTCAAGGTCGCTCCTATGAAGGGAGTGATGAGATTTGGCAAGAAGGGCAAGCTGAGTCCTCGCTACATAGGACCCTATAATATTATAAAGAGAGTTGGGAAGGTAGCCTATGAGCTGGACTTACCAGAGGATATGTCAGCTATCCACAGTACATTTCATGTCTCTATGCTAAAGAAGTGTATTCACGACCCTAGCCAAGTGATTCAGCCCCAGTCAGTACAGATCCAAGAGGATCTTAGCTATGAGAGCAGACCGACACAGATAGTGGACAAAGCAGTTAGAAGATTAAGAAACAAAGAAGTGCCCCTAGTGAAGGTCATCTGGCAGAATCAAAAGCATGAGGAAGCTACTTGGGAACGTGAAGACAGTATGAGAGAAAGATATCCAGAATTATTCTAAGTTCGAGGACGAACTTTTTATAAGGTATGGGGGATTGTAACGCCCCAAAATTCCCATTTTTAGTTCTTAAAGTCCTTAGAATTATTTAAAAATGGTTTAGAAATATTCTAGATATTTTTAGGGATTTTTAGAATATTTTTATGGAATTTTCCGAGTTCGTTTGGTATTTTAAAAAGGAAGAAAAAAAAAGAAAGGGAGAAAAAATCGTTAAGGGCAGCAGGGGGTTCGAACCCGCGACCAGCACGAAACCAGGCAAACGCGCGACCAGCCAGGCTAGGGTATCAAGCACAACAAGGGACGGAGAGAAGTGTATTTAAGGTATAGTTAGGTTAATCCGCCCCTTAAGTATAAATAGATAATTAAAGAGAGAAGTTTTATTTCTCTCCTCTCCAAACCCTCACGCCGACCTCCTCTCCTCTCTTGGGCGACGCCGACCAACACCAAACCATAGAGGGCCGGCCAAAGCTCTCCTCCGAGAGATATTCCTATATTCGGGATCCCCGCGACGAGAGGAACGCGTAGGCGTGAAGAATTCTCCGAGATCTCAAGTTTCTCCCGAGCTCTAGACGTCAATCTGGGTTGTAAGTCCAAGATATCAATGTAAGTACTGCTCACCTGCAGTTAGAGGCGGTTTTTCCGCGAGAATTTCCTTTAAAAGTTTTAAAAGAGATAGTTTCTTTAGTTTATGATTTTTGGCATGTGATATTAGTTCATTATATGTTTGTATAAGTTGATTAAGCATCCTATATGAGATTAGGGCTAAGAAAAGTTATGAGAAAAGAAAAGAGAAGATAAAGATAAGAAAAGAAAAGGCCAAGGCCTTAAGAAATCCCCAAAAGTCAAGACTTAGGGATTTTAGCACGCAAGGTGCTCGAGAAAATGCCAAGGCATTTACAGATAAGAAAGAAAAGAAAGAAAAGCTATTTTATTTTCTAAGACCAGTACCCGGCGTCCAAGGGCGTCGTTAAAGAAATCCAGGTGTCCAATTCCAAGGTCTTGGCCCTGGTAGACCAAGGTCTGCTCTATTAGGATTGGTGGCTCGCTACCCCAACCTTTTAGGGAACGCGCATATGAGATGGTACTTACGTCTTCAGTGGATCCAAGTGATTATTATTTTCAAGTATATGCTTTAGCAAAGTTTCGAAAGTTTAAGAAAGTTTTCAAAAGTCAAAGAATAGCTAAAGTTTCAAGTTGAGCCAAGAAAAGTAAATTGAGATTTATTATTGCTTGAGTATGCATGTTTTGAGTTATACATGTTCTTAGTTTTCTTTCAAGCATATTAGTATCTCATATGATTTTCATATTGTTCTAGAAGCATGTTTGCACATTTCGAGATTTTTTGTGAGCTAGATAGTACTTACTAAGCTTTTCGCTTACTAGTTGCATTTCCTCTTACTGCAGATAAAGGTAAAGGCAAGCAATTCTGAAGGAAGGCGACGAGGCGGTGCTGAATAAAGTGTGTGTGGTGGCTAATTTTGGAGAGATCTTTGAGACGAGACAATTTAGTTATTTGAATTACAATGTTATAGTTTATTCAAATTTCAAGTTCTTGCTTTATGGAGTTTAGCAAACATTTAAGCTTTGAATAGTTTTACATGCTCAATTTCTTAGGGTGAAGATTCCATGTCATTTCATTTAGCATATATATCCTTATGATGGCGTTGGATGAGTAGAAGTGTGAGTAGTTGGAAATGTTGATACTTTGTTAGAAATATAGATGCATGTGCCAAGATAGTATTAATTTCTCTTTGAATCAAGTTTTATTGCTTAAATATGTTTAGAAGAGTTGCATTCACATTTCATAATGCTTTAGCAAGGTTATAGAACATGTATTTGGTGTTATGAATGCATAGGAGTCAAGATTGGTACAAACTCTATTGTTAAAGTTCATATAAACTTGAATAGCTTATTTTCTTCCGCAAAAGTCCTAATTACAAGTTTATGGATTCATTTTGATTGGCTAAATTGATTGGAAAACTGGCCTAGAGTATAGAAATGGTGTCATGATTCTATTTGGCTCGAAAGTATAGGTTTGGTGGAGTTTTGAAGCAAGTGCCGAAATTTGAAAATTCTGTTTTCAGGCTTATCAGTCGACTGATACAGTATCAGTCGACTGATACCCGAAAGTTGAGTTGGGCGAGGCAAGTTTCAATAAGTTTCATCTTAGGAGTTTTTGAGAAAGAAAGTGTGACATGGTATCATGCATGACTATTTAAGTTAGAATATCATTCTTAGATGAATTTAAAAGAAAAAAAAAAGATTTCCGCATTCTTTAGTCGTGCATTAGAGTCGAGAAGTAGACAGAAGTAACGATCCGTCTAAGGCAGGAGAAGGCGGGTCGCTACACTAAATACGACGAGGCATATCTGTTAACAAAACCAATATATATTATTTAGATATAAATTTAACCAAAATTTAAAACCAACTTACTTCTGTTTGCCGGGAGAGATCTCGTCGCTGCCAAGTCCCATCATAACCATAACCAGAACATAACTCCGGAAAATAAATCCGAAAAATACAGCTAGACCTCGTAAAACCAAACAACTTCATAAACCCACAGACACCAAAACATCACAAAACTTGGCTCTGATACCAAAAATTATCACGACCCAGAGGCACATGCTTCCTCGAAAATCGAGCAGCATCTTCCCTGTACGACGGACAATATGGGGCAAATATACATAACACACTCATCATAAAAGATGGCTCAGCCATCATAACAGAAAATAAAACATCACCACGCAGTTTATATTAACATAAAAGATAACGGGTGGCTCGGCCACCTTAAACAGAAAAGAACTACAATCCAAAGAGAATACAAAAGTCTCTGATATTGACAAAACCCAATAACGAATAAAATGCAACTCCAAGTATTGAAACAAATAACTAAACCAAATACGGAAGATTAACTCAACTCGACACTGGGGACTGGCAACTGGATCCTCTCCTGGCTCCAAGAGATACGCCTACCTGCTATCTGAAACAAAAAGGGAAAGCAGGGGTGGTGAGTCCGGGCGGACTCTACGGGTATATGAGTAGACAATAAGCATGGCACAATAAAGGACAACTAGTAGACAAGCAAAAGAGTACAGTCCATAAGAAATATAGATTCACCTAAACATGCATAATATAGTAAAACGACATAGCATAAAATCCGGATAAGCACTAAGCATGTATAAAACAATACAACAACAGTAAAACCAAGATATACATGCATGTCAATCAAGTGCAACAACCATAGCTCATATAAATGCAACAATCACAGAAAAAATGCATAAACAAAATATGTACGCACATGATGCAATGACATGTGTCACCCCTGACGCCAGTCAAGCCATCAACACATCCCATCTGTGTGATCGAGTGGGTAGGGCTGTGACAACTGTACACACTCCAAACAACAAATACCACATAAGGCGTGGGTGAGTGGACAGGATGCTGGGGAGCCTACACTCCAAACCCCGCTACATCGGGGGAGCTACTACAGCTACAATATCTCTCGAAAAACAACGGTGAGGATGAGCCACCAACAACTCATCCCTCTAAAACAATGGTGAGGGTGTCACTGTTTGGCATAACAGGATAGATGCTCGCACTCTAATAACTACTACGACAACAAGTGGTTGAGTGAATCGAGCAACAATATGACTAACGATGGCTTAATCAAATGCAAGCCCAACAGTCATTAGTATGCAACGTGCAAGTATGGTGCATGCTATACGATGCACTAACAACCGGAGAAACAAGTATGCAATAAAATCCAACGAGTAAAATATGCATCAATACAACCAACCGGAAATCGAAAATCAATGGTTATGCACCTACACTACAAGGTAGGATATTTCTAATGCCAAATAAACCTATCTGTGTTTAATGGATTTCTAAGTACTCACGTACAAGTGGTACTTTATAGAACAGAAAATCAATAGAGGACTGTACAGAAACGAATTTGGAATACTCGAAGATCAACGAAGAGTAAGTATCAACGGCGATGTTAAAATAACAAACGACAAAGAATAAGGTTAAGTAACCTACTAGACATGAGATAGTCATTCTTTAAGGTAAACGAAACTGTTGGTGCAATCTTGGTTAGGTCAGGGTTGACCTAGTTTGACAAAGCTCGGGTGAGCTTGAGGTCGTATGTTTCGATGTTTGATAATGATGTTTGAGTGGTCATGATGT
The DNA here is from genome assembly GCA_024364735.1 of Boesenbergia rotunda. Classification (NCBI taxonomy): domain Eukaryota; kingdom Viridiplantae; phylum Streptophyta; class Magnoliopsida; order Zingiberales; family Zingiberaceae; genus Boesenbergia; species Boesenbergia rotunda. The sequence goes on along the minus strand of JAGFNQ010009033.1, from coordinate 32,974 downwards.
GTGAGTCAAGTGGGTCAAGGTTGACTGGAAGCTTGACTCGGGAAAAGACCTAGTGGGACTAGACACACCTAGTGGGACTAGGTGAAGTCCAGGTAGATCGGGGAGATCGTACGCTGGCAAGGCAAAAGACCTAGTGGGACTAGGCACACCTAGTGGGACTAGGTGAAGTCCAGGTAAATCGGGGAGATCGTACGCTGGCAAGGCAAAAGACCTAGTGGGACTAGGCACACCTAGTGGGACTAGGTGAAGTCCAGCTGGATCGGGGAGATCGCAGGCTGGCAAGGGAAAAGACCTAGTGGGACTAGGCACACCTAGTGGGACTAGGTGAAGTCCAGCTGGATCGGGGAGATCGCAGGCTGGCAAGGGAAAAGACCTAGTGGGACTAGGTGAAGTCCAGCTGGATCGGGGAGATCGCAGGCTGGCAAGGGAAAAGACCTAGTGGGACTAGGTGAAGTCCAGGTGGATCGGGGAGATCGTACGCTGGCATGGGAACCTAGTGGGACTATGTGAAATCCAGATGGATCGGGGAGATCGCATGCTGGCAAGGTGGAAGTCGACCGAGAGACTAGACCTAACTCGAGGGTTAGGCGAATCTGGTTGGGAACCAGGGTAAGTCCGAGCTGGGAGCTAGGCAAGAGAAATCCAAGTTGGTCAACGGGGTTGACCGGACACTTGGTAGGGGATCCTAGACTTGTGAGCACAAGTTAGGTTGGACTCAATCGATTGGGTAATCGATTGAGTGAATCGATCAGCTGATCGATTAAGAGAGGTTGTGGCGAGAACAGAAGGACCCTGAATCGATTGGGTAATCGATTCAGGACTCTGGTAATCGATTGACTAATCGATTAAGGTGTCTATTGATCGATTGGGGTAATCGATCACAGAGGTTTGCGCGAGAGAGCAGAGAGGCTCTGAATCGATTGGGTAATCGATTCAGGGCTCTGGTAATCGATTGACTAATCGATTAAGGTGTCTCTTGATCAATTGGGGTAATCGATCACAGAGGTTTGCGCGAGAGAGCAGAGAGGCTCTGAATCGATTGGGTAATCGATTCAGCGCACTGGTAATCGATTGGTTAATCGATTACGGTTCGAATACTAGCCGTTGAACGGCTAAATCCTACGTGGTAATCGATTGGGTAATCGATTCAGAGACCCTAGGCGTCGGGTATAAGGTCTTTTGCGCAGGTTTTGGCTAAAGAACTTCTTCCTCCTTCCACGCCATCTCAAGAGACGCTTTGGGGCTTAGTGTTGTTGCACTTCCAAAGGTCTAGAGGCGATCACAAGCTTGAAGAAAGCAAGGAAAGTATAGAGAGCTTGTTATTGTAAATCTTGTAAGATTTTCCATTGTATTTTGCTTTTCTTTGGTGTATTCTTCTTGTAAGCTTGTAAGAGGTTTCTCCACCTCAAGAAGGAGACTTTCATAGTGCATGAGAGAGTGAGGAGAGTGGATCCTTGGATTAGTCACCCGACCGGGGTGGATACCAAGTAAATCCTTGTGTTAGCGATTGCTTAAAGTCTTCCGCCGCGACAAATCGTCTACAAGCAAATCGGAGCTAATCACCCCCCCTCTAGCTCGCCAATCGGTCCCAACAGAAACTACTCGAGCACAAAGGAGAAATACCCGCCTTATACTTGTAGAAGTCTGTGAATGAAGAGGGCCTTCTGAAATCAACCAAACGAATCCAAATCAAGGTCCTGTATAATAATTAATGTTTAGCTAATTATGAAATCAACAAATTAGCTAAACTACATACTAAACACAATTAGTAGAAATCTAAATTATGACCTCCATTTAATTAACTCACAACATATATAACGGATTCCCTCTAAAACTAACTCATCAAAATTAGATGATAAGGTTAAACACACAATTTAACCCAACCCAATTAATCATAAATTAACTCTGATAATTAACACATCTTATTAAATCAACTTAGTTAGCCATCACAATTAATCATTTTAAATGAAGGATCGATTTAGGTGTGCTAGAGGGGGGTGAATAGCACTTTGCGTCGATTTTAATCTCTACAGGATTGTTAGCGCAGCGGAAACAATACTATGCAAAGTAAATAAGAAATAACAATGCTGACAATACCAGATTTACTTGGTATCCACCCCGATCGGGTGACTAATCCAAGAATCCTTCGTTGGATCAACCCCCGGACAACCTCTGGGTAGATCTGTCGCTCCTTGTGGGTGGAAAAACCTCGCCACAACACGTAGGACGCTCTTAAATCACAGTAGACTACTAACTCACTTTACCCAAGCGAGTTTCGTCAAGAAGAAAGTAGGAAACGAGCCTCTTTTAAATAGGGCTCGAGTCTGGAACAGCCGCTACCAGTCGACCGCCCAAATGGCAGTCGACTGGTTCCACTCAGATTCGACCATTGTAGTACAACGTTCGAATCTAGCTGTTCCAGTCAATACCAGTCGACTGCCTTTGGGCTAGTCGACTGAGACACACCTAAGCCTAGGGTTTCATTCCCGAGTACAAGTCTCTCTCGCACTCAAACCCTCCCGTCATAGCCCCTGAGTACACACACCCATACTCAGACCCTTACAACTCAGTTGACTCTTCACCAGCAGTCTTAACTGTTACCTTCACGCCCTCTTCATCTTTGGCCCTCGTCCCTCGGATGCGCACACAAGCCTCCAGCTTGCCTCCATGCCACCCTTCACGTACGCCTCGAAGTCCGCGTCCCTCGGCTCATCATCTCCGCTATCCATGGTCCCTCGGATGTGTACATAAGCCTCCAGCTTACCTCCATGCCATCCTTCACCTGAAAACGTCACCTAAGCCCATGTGTACCTGTACACCTGCACACTCATGTAGACATATGAGAACAACACACATCCTAACTTAACTATATTGCCCATACATCAAAATATCATGATCCTCCAGATCATCTCAGGGCCGATTGCCCCAACAATCTCCCCCTTTTTGATGTGTGATAATATGTTAAGTTAGGTAAACATATAGCAATAATAATAGTAAAAGCAATTGAAATTCAAGCATATCACACAAGAGGCTACCTCCCCCTTAACCCATGCTTTCTCCCAAATTTCAATCCTTATTGCTAATCCCAAGTTAAGTTTTCCCATCCTTAACTTTAAGATCACATATCTCAATCCAATCCTAAGTTAAGTTTCAATCCAAACCTAACTTAACACTCAAGTTCTCCCCCTTTGACACCATCAAAAAAAAATTGCCCCAAGCAACCCAACCCTTGATGCCAAACAGAACTTAACCATATTTCTAAAATCACCAAAAGCCCAATCTGCCCACACTACCAGTCGACTGCCCCCAGGGCAGTCGACTGATACAATAGATTTCAGAATTTCAGCCAAAATTCAGAAACTAATAAAAAATTCTAGAAAATCTGAAAAAAATGTGAAACTTTGCAAGCACAGTTGTTAAGGTGTTCCCTACCTTAGAAAAATTTGGTTCATGAAAAACGCCAACTGTGCTTGACTTTTAGTACACACTCTAATGTTCTTAAATTATGTAAACTTTGTGTCAAGGGTGACCTCTACTCATGGTATCCTATACTTTGCACTTTCTGTCAACTCCCATTGACATTTAGAATGCTCCAAACTCCCCCTTTTTCATATAGACAAAAGCCCCTTTTCCTTTCCTTTAACATCTAGATGACCATCCCTTTTATACATATCACCCTTATTGACTTCCAATCAGACCATTTTTGATAACAGAATACCATGCAAATTTCTCATCATATTATGATCGCAAGACCAACATTCATTAATATTTTAACATATCCAAGCATTATTCAAAATGGCATCTAGTCAGGATAACACTTCCATACTTCCATAGAAACACAGAAAGACAAGTCATATGTCATAAAAGCAACACAATGAAGTAATACAAAAAGCCTAATGTAGTAACTAGGGCCAAGCCCCTGAAATCATCCATGCAAATACAATCATCAGAATATGAAGTGTTTGAGAGGTATAATGAAACATCAAGAAAACACTCTCAACACTAAAACCCAACAGCTACACCATCTGATCAGAAGTGCATGTGGTCATCACCGTCTGGAGGAGGAGGAGGAGGAGCAGGAGGCCCCTAATATGCTAAATTTCATCGCTGCATCATTGCATACATGTCCTCCTGCCTGGTCATAAAGCCCTGGCAGAAGTCTGTGAGGCCCTGTACCTCCCTCTGAGTCGTCGTCTGACCCTGCTAGAGGCTCTGAATATCCCCCTGGATGGTGTGGACATCCGCACGGAGCCCATGAACATCCTCACGGTACTGAGTAAACTCTGCGCGGGTGACCAGCTTTGTGGGCTCCACTTCTGCATCAGCGGCCTCTGGACGCTCCCTCCAAGCAAATGCCCCCTGTCTAAACTCAATTCCTGCCAAAGATAATTGGCGTGTGCCAATTTGATCATACTCCTTGGACAGGTGCCTGACCTGTCCATCGGATACACGGATGCCTCGAGAGTGAAAGAACTCAGTCAACAGGTGACAGAAGGCCATATATATTTTCCCATTAACACTTTGGGAAAAGTGGACAATGGCTGTGAACACTTACAGGGAAACATCAATATCTATCCTCCTGTCTAGGGCGTACATCATAACCAAATGGGGTAATCTAATCCTTGCCCAGCCCTTGGTGACAATTGGTAGTATGCATTCAACAACAATTTTGTACAGAACATGGTTGTATGGACTCATGGGTTTAGCATCAAAAGTGCGCTCTAACTCATGTCTATGTCTCCGGAAATAGCGCACATGAATCTAGTCAATGGAGACATTATCAAGAGAGAGAGGCTCAATAACGGTAGGAAAATAGACAGATGCATTACCTGATGCTCTACACTCTAAAAAACCTGCTAGAACCATGAGAGAGAAAGGAATAGTGACTCCAGCCACCATGGACTCATAAAGGTTATGATCAGAATCAATGCAGGTAAAATTGGCATAAAACTCTTGACATAAATCAATGTTAATGTCATGTTGACAATAGACCAATTTATCTAACCTAAAATGTGTGATCATGTTGGTAATTTGTGGGGACTTTTCGTGGAAGTAGGCTTTATTAAGGTAGCGGCAGTTCATTGTAATGAACTCATTTTCAGCAAACCTCTTCCTACACTCGACAGATCGAAACCTAGACGCCCCGGATTGAGATGATCCTTCACCTCTTGACCTCTTGGATGCCAAACTAAAACCCACACATACACATGCATGCCAAGACATCCCCCATAAAAGAAAAACATCAAGAAATACACACAAATATACCATGTTAGTGTCAACATATTGCTTTAACCAAGAAAGATAACCCTTAAAACGCAATAGCTTTTCATTCTCCTCATTGTGATTCGAGTTTGAGAATATGACTTGAAAAGAAGAGTTTTGACTAGCCCTAGGAGTAGATCGGAGTTGAAGAAGGGCTTAGGGAGGAGTTTTAGAGCTCGGGAGTCGAGAGGAGGAAGAAATCGCCGGTAATGAGCAGCTAAAAACCCTAGGTTTAGCTCTCCCGATGCGGCCTTTCTTTTTATAAAACCCGCGAGCCAGTCGACTGCCCTTGGGGCAGTTGACTGGGCAATTATATAATTATATTCTGTGGATTTTTGCAGTCGACTCCCCTCCAAGGAGTAGACTGGTCCAGACTGTAATTTCATTCTGTGAGGTTTGCCAGTCGACTGGCCTCCAGCCAGTCGACTGGTGTCTGATGTTCTAAATTTCAGTTTCCCAATCCGAATTTTAGAGATGCCTAACTAACTCTACAAATTCTCAAAAATTCTGAAATCTCGTGGGGATATTTGTGAATCTTATATTTACTTGGGAAAAATATAATTTCAAATAAATGTACTCCGGATCCCAAGATTGGCACGAAATTCTATTCTTTCTAAAGTGTATCATCAAAACCTTAGCTCAAAGTTCTAATTTGGACCTCACCTTGATGCTACTTCCCATACTCATCCACAATCCATTCATAGCATCAAGTTATATGTTATTTAGGCATTAAAACCGATTTGTCTCAACTAAAATCTCAATTGCACCGTTTTCTTTATAATCCTCCCTTTAGTGTGCTAATTCTCTAGAATCAAGACCAATCTTATCCTTTTAAATCTCTTGGCACACTTTAGAGTTCTTTTCAATCTCCTAGAAGTAAACCACCTGAGATCCATTGACCATGGAACTCATTTTGACTTCTAGAGTTTTCCCTTGAGCTTCTAGCCCTAGTTACCTCACTAGGTAACTCTTCTACAAAGGCAAGACCACACCGGTGCATCTCTGGGGCTTCTTGACCTTCAATCCTTACTTTCTTGATTTTCCATACCTTATCCTTGGTTGACTTTTTCTCTTTTCCTTTAAATTGCTTTCCTTTACAATTTTTGCCCTTTTCTCTACCATAATCATAGGGCATCCTTGAATATGCCACTTTGTCACCATTACCCCTTTTTAAGTGACATCCTAGGCCTGGCCTACCATTCCTATGCTTTTGGTCCTTTGATATCATGTTCAATTCCTTGGACCCTTGACTTACTCTTCCAAGATTTTTTTCTAAACTATCAAGTTTTGCCTTTAACATTCGATTTTCCTTTTCTAACTCCCTAACCTTAGGATCTCTAGACCTAACTTGATCATCTCTAGATCCTCCCATTTTTCTAAGCATATTTCCCTTCCTCTTAGGATTTATTCCTTCGTTTTTAGCCTTAGAATTTCTAGATCTATCATGAATCACAGAATTCTTGGTGTTTTGGTATACAAAGTTGTTTCTACTTCTATCATGATATTTAAAATAAAAAACACGCATGGGCACACAATTCTTATCAATTCTTTCATTCAAGCAAACATTTTGAGCATTCATTGAAAAGTTTGAAGCATGAGTCGATTTAGAGGGTACCTTCCTTATCTTTGTCGCTCCCCCTTGATGAATGCTCCTTTTTCTTTCTTCTTTTTCCCATTTCCTAAAGTGCTCCATCTTCTTCAACTCTCCTTTCCTTAGGCATTTTGTATGGTAATGCCCTAGCTCCCCGCATGTGAAACATCGGATGTTCCTTCTTTTCTTTTGATCTTCCTTGTTCCTACAACCCGTATTAGATTTAACTTGAATGAATTTGGGCTTGGGAATTACCTCCTTTTTACCTAGTGGACACTTATCCTTGTAGTGCCCTTTTTTGTTGCAACCAAAGCAGGTGATGTGATCTTTTGATTTAGCTTTGGCACAGGTGGGAATCTTTTCTTGCTCTTGGATGATTGAGGGTCTCTCCTCCCTCTCACCATTTGAATTTGTCATTTCTTCTTCTTCTTTTGAAACAAATGCTCCTTCACTTACTTCCTCCACCTTTCTTGACAACTTTCTTTCTTTTTCATCTTCTTGGATACTTGAGTTGATTTCCTCAAACTCTTCCACTCTTTGAGTTGATGTAGGGTTCTTATGAATTTCTTCCAACTTATTCAACAATTCGCATGCATTTGAATATTTCCCTATGTCACTCAAGACATGGTTAGGCAACATATCAATCAAAATATTTATTACCTTCTCATTGGCCCTAGCTTGTTCTTGTTGTTCACTAGTCCAATATCTAGGGCGAAGCTTTTTGCCATGCTTATCCTTGGGGATTTCGAATGAGTCTTCAATGGTCATTCTACACTCCCAATCCATATCGAGCCACATCTTCATTCTATCATTCCAATAGTCAAAATTTTCATGCTCGTATGATGGTGGTGAGTTGATATCGTCACCCAACTTGTCTTCCATGACTCTTTTCTTCTAGCAAGTGCTCCCTCGGCGGTTAGTCCGATCAAGAGCGGTCCTCGCTCTGATACCAATTGAAGGATCGATTTAGGTGTGCTAGAGGGGGATGAATACCACTTTGCGTCGATTTTAATCTCTACAGGATTGTTAGCGCAGCGGAAACAATACTATGCAAAGTAAATAAGAAATAACAATGCTGACAATACCAGATTTACTTGGTATCCACTCGGTCGGGTGACTAATCCACGAATCCTTCGGTGGATCAACCCCCGGACAACCTCCGGCTAGATCTGTCGCTCCTTGTGGGTGGAGAAACCTCGCCACAACACGTAGGACGCTCTTAAATCACAGTAGACTACTAACTCACTTTACCCAAGCGAGTTTCGTCTAGAAGAAAGTAGGAAGCGAACCTCTTTTAAATAGGGCTCGAGTCTGGAACAGCCGCTACCAGTCGACTGCCCAAATGGCAGTCGACTGGTTCCACTCAGATTCGACCGTTGTAGTACAACGTTCGAATCTAGCTGTTCCAGTCAATACCAGTCGACTGCCTTTGGGCCAGTCGACTGGGACACACCTAAGCCTAGGGTTTCATTCCCGAGTACAAGTCTCTCTCGCACTCAAACCCTCCTGGCTTAGCCCCTGAGTACACACACCCATACTCAGACCCTTACAACTCAGTTGACTCTTCACCAGCAGTCTTGACTGTTACCTTCACACCCTCTTTATCTTTGGCCCTCGTCCCTCGGATGCGCACACAAGCCTCTAGCTTGCCTCCATGCCACCCTTCACATATGCCTCGAAGTCTGCATCCCTCGGCTCATCATCTCCGCTATCCATGGTCCCTCGGATGTGCACGTAAGCCTCCAGCTTATCTCTATGCCATCCTTCACCTAAAGACGTCACCTAAGCCCATGTGTACCTGTACACCTGCACACTCATGTACACATATGAGAACAACACACATCCTAACTTAACCATATTTCCCATATATCAAAATATCATGATCCTCCAGATCATCTCAGGGCCGATTGCCCCAACATTAAACCCATTGCTAATTGAGTAAGCCAATCCAGTTTTTGATACACCCATCATCCATATCCATTTCAAGCTAACATTATATCCTTTAGAGCTTAAACCAAACTAATCAAAACTTACCTTAATTTGATGCCAACGTTTTCCACCTGCTCAGAGTCTAATGAAAAAAATCAAAGAACACACGGACACAAAAAATCAGAAGCTCGAGATCAACACCACCAATTGGAGCAAGAACAATTGCTTAAACCAAATCTGATCGGATTGAACCTGAATTACCACCACTGATCAACCTCTATCCTCAATCCATGCTTAATTCAACCAAGGAAGACACTATACAAACAGATCCTTACTTTGTGGTGCGCCGGCGGTGGATCTGTGCTAGGGCACAGTGCGGTTTCGAGCGGAGAAAACCTAGAACGAAGACAAACAAAAGCGATGCTTCCTTGACTCATGGCAGCGGCGTCGGCTAGAGCTTCTCGCGAGGGCGACGACGCTCTGCTCGTGCGTGCCGGAGAAGAAGAGAAGAAGGGAGTCGGAGGGTGGCGGCGCTCGCTCGCTGGGAGAGGCGACGACGTCCGGCGTTGAGGTGAGCCGGCGACGTCGGGGAAGACTTGCGGCGGCAGTTGTCGCAAGAGGAGAGGGCGTCGGTGGTTGTCGCGCGTGCGGCGTCGAGGGAGAGAAAGGAAACGGCGGAAAGGATCGGGTGGTTTCAAAAGGAAAGGGGGAGAACTTAGGGCTTTTGGGATTTTATAATTGTTTTAGCAAATTTTGCAAATAAGCCCTCCTATTTTGGTTATTCACAACTAAGTCCCTATTTTGCAAAGAGACCCCTTTAAAAATTTCGATTTCCAACAGATGTAAACTGGTTGTGTATTACAAAATTGGGGAGGTTCTACAAAAAATTGCATAAAATTAGCGACGGAAAATAAATTTGCGCTGTTAATTTGTGTTGGAATAGCGACGAAAATTTATTTTCTGTCGCTAACACTTGCCAAAAAGATTACTTATACATCACTAATTAGCGATGGAAAATTACAATTTCGTTGCTAATATGTAGCAATCGAAATAATTTTTCATTGTTAAATTTAGTGACTGGATTATTCTTTGATTGCTAAATGACATAGGCGACCCAAAAAAATGCAACCAAAATATTCGATCACTAATCAGTCACTATTTTCTTTTAGCGATCGAAATTTCGATTGTTAATCACAGATTTACTTGTGTATGTAAATTGTCTATTTTTTCACTTAGGATATAAGAAAATTAAAACCACGTAGTTCTTTAGTTATTTCGATATTAAAATTTCTATTTTATCTTTTGAAAATTGTATTTATTTTAATGGTTGTAACTTTCGCCAATCATTAGTTTTTAAGCTTTCAAAAAAATCAAGAGCTGATGTGGATCAATAAGAATATTATACTAAACACTGAATCATCTTTCTTTTTTTACCAATAATTTCTTTTATCAAACATTAATATTTATATAATATAAGTTATATCTTTTAATTATATATAGAGAGAAATATTATACTGTATACACATTGTGGGCACCTTCATGAGCACCAAGTTATATATTTTTTTTAAAAAAATAATATAAATACTATACCTTAAACTCTAAATCCTAATATCTAAACCCTAAACTAAAAAAAACTAAGTACTCACAGAAGTGCCCATGATGAGTGTGCGACATACCATATATATGTTGGATATAGTATGAATGGAAAGGGAGGTGTGGAGAAAGAAGCTCCTTGGTGAGTGGAACGTTAGTCCCACATTGGGAGTTCTAGTGAATGGAAAGGAGGTAGAGAATAAAAAGGCTCCATTGTGAATAGGACTTTAGTCCTACATTGGGAGTCTTAAGATATAATGTTTGGTTTATATTGTTTCACAAGCATGTTAGTTGTGAAAAAATGCAAGTGGAGAGGCTCTCTCTCATGCGTGGGTGCGTAGGGGGTGGAAATCTAGGGCACGGATTTGTACTGAATCAAGTGAACTCTGTGTGTGCACGACCTGCGCGCGTCAAATGCCCGACTGGTCGGGGCAACATTTGTCCAACGGATGAACCAATGTTTTGCCAAAATTTTTTGCTCAAATGAAACTGTGTTAACTAATCAGTAACCCCCAAATGTTTAGATCTGGCCTGTTATTGACAGTAATTGGCGTTAATTCGGTCATTGATTACTGCGGGGGTCTGTGCCTATATCAAGAGGCTATGACCGAGTGTAAAAAGATATAGAGAAAGAGATTCTCTTCCACCTCGTTCCCGACCTCCCTTGATAGCGTTAGGTACTTCTTCAGTTCGCCACGACGAGTGCTCCATTGTGCCTGTGGTTCCGCTGTTGTATCTTGAGAGACAGACGTCCATCGGAACCTCGAAGCACCATCAGAGGAGGACAAATCTGTTCCAAGGAAACAGCATTATGCAGTCTTCAGTAACTCTCCAATTCTGGTTCAGGCAGATCGATTCGAGAGACATCCGAGTACTACTCGAGAGATTTTGGTCGAGAGACGTCCGACTACTGCTTGGGAGATCTTGGTCGGGAGACGTCCAACTACTGCTCGGGAGATCTGGTCGGGAAATACTGCTCGGGTCACTCAACAGCTAAGTTGAAATTATTTTTTAATAATTTCAATTTATCAAAACTCTCCGAAAGGATTATATCCTCCAACAATATATATATAAAGAGTTTTGTTATTCTTCACCCCATTTATGGGCAATCTGTGAGTACCTAATGTTAATTTTTTTTTATTTTCACTTTCTTTAGCCTAAATCCTAAACCCTAAAAATAATTTAATACTAGCTACTCACGGATTGCCCATATATATATATATATATATATATATATATATATATATATATATATATATATATATAGTTTTTCTTGCGGACCGTGAGGGGGCGGCGGCGGCGAAGGCCGCTTGATCGGGGGGTGGTCGCACGGGAGTCGCACATACGGTCGAGGAGAGAAAATATATATACAGTTTTCTCTGGGGGGGTGATCGTGGGCCAGACGATCAGGTGCTGATGGTCTGGGTGTGGTGACGGGAAGTCGACTCACGGTCCGCAGGAGAGCATATATATATATACAGTTCTTCTCTCTACGACCGCTTAATTAGATTTAATCCTATATGTATATAGGATTTAAGGGTTGAATTATAGTGGGTTTAAACAAATAAAATTTTTTCCTAGGATTAAATTCCCTTTGTGCTATAATATTCAAAATAAAAAAAATTAGATGGTCATGAAATCTAGCTAGAAGGGATGAATACCTATTAACGATTCATCACTTGTCGATTGTATGCCTATCTACTTATGTTGATGCACAACAGAAAACATAACATAACACATAAGAAACACAATATAAAGACACCTCAATTTTACGTGCTTTGAAACCCTCAGTTTCTAGTCCAAAACCTACCCTCCAACCGATAGCACCAATATCCTTTCTTCTTCTCTAATTAATAGCTTCTAGAGTGGAGAAACTTTTTATAAAACCTATTTTTACGAAGTAATATAAGAAAAAAAAAACCTCTTACAAGTATTATGTAAATCATGACATACTTGGCCTTTTTCTCAAACATCATCGACACGTAAATTAATCGTCAAGCATATTGATCAATTATCAAGTATCCAATCAATCTTGATCTACTCAACGTATCTTTCAACTTCAAATATATTGATTAAATATCAAAACTCAACCTGAGCTGATTAATATTGATGAGAGATCGATTACACTTATAATTTTCAGATAATAATTTAAAACTTCATAATATGGTCATCCAAGACTAAGAACAATAGCTTGAAATATTTGGAACTTATAATTGTCTCATATAATCAATTTGTTGAATTTTAAGTTGGTGCAATCAGAATGTTGGTGTAATTATATTAGTGGACGAGTTCAATTAAGTTGTTTTGGTATGGTTAGCAAGAAATTTAAGTTAGATTTATCTTGTTTTTTTTTAAAATGTGCATCAAATATATAGGAAGTTGATATATTGCACATAATATTGGTGCAAATATGTTTCATGGTGGTCAAATTTGACTAAATAATTTTAATGTATTTATCCTTTTCAAATTTGACTAAATATTTTAAGTTATGTTAATTTTATCTTTTAGAACCCTTATCATGATCTCCCTTCTCTTTGTCATGATCATCGTTTGAATGCATAATAAAAATCTGAATTCAAACATGATACAATATGTATAACTCTGAGATTTATTTAGCGTCCGTCTCTTAAGTGATTAATTCAATGTCTACTCCTAGTGATCTCTCTTCACTATGAAGTTCTCATTTTCGGATACCTTCCGGAAGCAGAGAAGTCTCTTACAACATGTTCTGGAAGCGAGCAACGGGGACGATAAGTTACCAAAGCGCAACCCACGAAGACGGTGGCGAGGAGAAGATGCTCACGCTCTGCGAGATTAACACGAGCGTTAAAGGGAACACACCAGAAGATTTTCCGGTAGAGCCCACTTCGATGCTTAAGTCAGGAATCTTATCTCTTTTCGAAGGACAACAAGAAATAGAAGTTTTTGTCTAAGTTCAGAAAGCTTCCCCCCTACCAGGATGTCGAAGCACCTTATATACCTGAGGTTTCGGTCACATGTGTCCACACGTTCTCCTCCACGTTTCTTAATCATCTGTTACTTGATATCTTTTGGTAACGATCGCTGCGATCATTAAGGCCTTAATTGCCGCGTGTTGCGGACAATAATTATCCGATGACTTTCTTATTCTGGAAAGAGGAACGGCTACTTGAAGTCGGGCTTTATAACTCATATGTTGATCTTTGGGCTCCACTCTCCCAGGCCAGTCTCGGAAGCTCACCTCCTGAGCTGGCCTCAAGGCCTTTATTTATTTTACCAAGATGGTCTCAGGAGCCTGACACCCGGTCTGACCTCGGGGGCTTTTGTCTGTTCTCTCGAGGTAGTCTGGAGCCCGACCCCCGGTCTGACCTTGGGGCTTTCTTCCATTCTCCTGAGGTAGTCTCGGGAGCCGATTGTCGGTCTGACCTCGGGGCTCTGATCTATTCTCCCGGGATAGTCTCGGTCTGACCTCGGAGCTTTGACTCGCTGTCTCCGTCGCTCACTTCCAGAACACAACAGATTCTTACAAGAATAAATACAAGAAAAACAGGATGCAAATACAAACAAATCGAAAACAACTTTACAGTGAAATCTTACATTGCTTGATCTCTTATTTCTTGGAAATGCTTCTTGTTGGTTTAGAAATGTAACAAAACTTTGCTCTAAATCCTCAAGAATTGACACCTTCAAATCTCCACAAACCCCTTTTTCTAGGGTTGCAATCTAGTTGAGCCTACCAATTGATTGTCCTTACTAACCAATCGAATGTCACATTAGATTCCATGGTTCAAACTTATCGAATGACTATTTTTGTTTGACCAATTGATTGCGCCAATCAATTGTTAGTGGCCCATCAATTACACCAATCAATTCTGAAGTATCCTGTTTGCTGGCCACCTTCTACCAATCAATTGCTAGTTGCCAATTGATCAAACCAATCGATTTGCCTGAAATAATATGTCAATCGATTTCAAGATGCAAGCCTAGAATTCTGGATTTATGGTTTATCAATCGATTGTTAATTCTAATTTTAGCCTTTTCATTGTCGAATTCATGTCTTGTCTAGTATCTAATTGACCTCAACCTAACAGGACTTTCTCTGCCTATCATCCGGTCATCTTTGACTTACTAGGACTTCCCATTGCCAATTATTCAATCAACCTTGATTTATTGGGATTTTATCATTGCCTAATATCTAGTTGACTTCAACCTAGTAAAACTTTGTTGTTACCTAGAATCTAGTCTACCTTGATTTGCCAGGATTTTTTTGCTCATGTCAAGTGTTCGATCCTCCATAACTCACTTGACTTCTGATCACCAAGTGTCCAGTCAACCTCGACCCACTTGAGATTTCCTCTTGCCAACTTTCCGTTGGACTTCTAATCACCAAGTGTATCCAGTCAACCTTGACCCATATGGAATTTTCGCCTCATGCTAAGTGTGTGGTCCTCCATAACCCACTTGGACTTTCACCATCTATGATCACTAAGTGTCCAGTCAACCATGACCTACTTGGATTTTTATTACCAACTTCATGTTAGACTTCTCGTTTCTAGTCAAGTATCCAGTCAATCTTGACCAATTTGACTTCTCGTGCCAATTATCTATTTGACTTCTAATATCGTCAAGTATCTGATCAACCTTGATCCACTTGGACTTTTTCTCACCATTAAGCACCTAGTCAACCTTGAACTACTTGACATCTTATGAATATATTGATTAAATATTGAAATCCAATTCGAGTCAGCTCGAGCTTGGTCAATCCAGTCAACCTTGTCCCATATGGAATTTTTGACTCGTGCTGAGTGTGTGGTCCTCTGTAATCCACTTGGACTTTCACCATCTATGATCACTAAGTGTCCAGTCAATCATGACTTACTTCGATTTTTATTACCAACTTCATGTTAGACTTCTAATGTCTAGTCATGTATCCGGTCAACCTTGGCCAACTTGACTTCTCGTGCCAATTATCTGTTTGACTTTTAATATCGTCAAGTATATGATCAATCTTGATCCACTTGGACTTTTTCTCACCATTAAGTATCTAGTCAACCTTGAACTACTTGACATCTTATGAAAATATTGATTAAATATTGAAATCCAATTCAAGTCAGCTTGAGCTTGGTCAATCTAGTCAACCTTGACTTAGAGGTCAATTGCACCTATTATTATCCTTGTTGATGAGATGTATTTGTCAATTGGTCTAATAATTTTAACAAGATGAAAAAATTCGAATGAATCGAGCTAGGTTGATCAGTAACTTGATAAAACAAAGAAAGATAAAGAAAACTTTAACAAATAGGGGAAGCCAAAAAAAAAAATAGATCAAGAATAATTAGATACTTTGTGGAAGTCTAATAAGTGTTGGTGCATTGAAAAGTGTTAATAATAGGTAAAAGTTGATATATTAAATATTCGATAAATGAGGAAACTTAGACATGAGGGCTTTTAGGAGGAAGACCCAAAAGTAAATACTCTACGTGAATTGTGAGTCTATAAGTGGCTTATACTTAATTAGTATAAGAAACAAGTGTTCTAAGGTTGTAGCTGAAATATTCCAACAAACTAAGATTAATACCAAGTCTTGAGATCCAGCTAACCAGGGTTAAAAAGCCTTGTAGAACTTGTAACCTCCTATAATTACTCTAATTAATTATCAAAATATCACTGTGAGATGGACTGATGACTAACAGCAATGTTGTCATCTTAAAATTTGAGAGGTCAAAACCTTATAAAATAGTGTTTCTGTCCTTCTCATACGTTAATTATAATATTCGAATTAATAATTTTTTATTGACGAAGATATTAAAATAAATTAATCGTTTTTCCTACCTAATTAATTATCAAAATGTTTCATGGATCACGAGATGGTTAGCATTCTGGTGGCAACAATTATGCCGTGAAATTTGGGAGGAACCGGTAACTTCCTTTAATTGACCGAGTGCTCAAATTAATTTTTAAAGTCTTTGACATCAGCTCGTGACGACGATTGTACTGTGAAATTCCTTCCGAACACGCAACTTTCTTTAATTAGCATAAAGAGAATGACGTGCCCATAAACTACTGCTGTTGTGTTCGTGTGATTCCAATTAACTAGTCGTCATATATAACCGCATGACGTTTCGTGTGATCTGCTGTTGTGTTCATGGGATCTGCTGTTACGTTTCTATTAATGTCAAGGCGTGGAAAAGAAAACGGCAGGCTGGGACATCAGCTGCAAAGACGGAGTCACGTTTTTTCTACTCGACCTTTATCGACGGATGACGTTGAGGACGAACTGTCGCGTAGTTTTATTGCGGGAATGAGGAGAATGTGTGATAGAGAGGAGGATTGTCCGAGGGTTAGTTTTTTTATTAGTTGGGGATTAACTCGGAGGTTTTAAAATTTCTAACTTATCAACTGTTATGATTCTGCGTACAGAGAGAATGACATGGATGATGTATCTATCACAGTTTGAAATTTGAAATCTCGATCCTTGATTGTAATTCATGATTCGATATCATCGATTATATGATTTTAACCTCCGAAGCTATGATGTAGTGGTAGGATGATTAGTCATTATCTTAGATATTCGTGATTCGATCCCGATCTATGACGTATTTACAGGAATTTTTGTTGGAAATCGAAATTTTAAAAGGGCCTAGTTGGAAATTTTCAAACTTGGAGGAGCTTTTTGCAAAAAGTTAAAAAAACTATATTAAACCCTAAAAAGTCTCTTCCTTATTCGGTTTTTCCCCGTCCCTTTCAGTTCTACCCAACGCCGCTCCCTCTCTGCCTCGACGCCGAACCCTAGCCGACCCTTGGCGTCGCTGAGCCCTCACGCGAACGATGCGGACGCCGACGCCACCGAGCCTTAGTCGTCGCCTTTCCCCGACGCCGCAGCAAGGGATATCGCCGCCGTCGCTTCTCCCCGACGGCGTCCCTCTCCCCTTCTCTTCTTCCTCTTCGTCTTCTACGGCCAACACGAACAGGAGGCCACGCGCCTGCGCCTCGTCTTCCCGATTCGGCGCTGCCTTGCGCGAGTTTGCCGACGTCGCCGACCCTGCCAGTCGACGCCGAGGCCGGCTTCCCTCCGGCGTGCTTAAGTGGTCGGTCATCTCTGCTCACCGTCGAGCCAAGGTCACTGATCGTCGGTGCCACCTCCACTTCCAACCCATCGCAGTTGCTAAGGGCAGTGTATATCCACCGGAGAAGGGAGGAAGTCTTGGATAACAAACATTTTCCTTAAGTTTTGTTTATTCACATAATGGGATTTGGATTAATAGAAATTATTGATGAAATCAATGTCATGAAACTAGAGTTTGCATATGGATTTATGAAGGATAGGAATATGATGGAAATTTAAAGGTGTATTACTTAGCACAGTGTGCTTGTTCTTGTTCGAACGAAGTGTGGATTGATAATTAAGGTGACTGTTCAAGAGTAAGTAGAGCTTCAAACATTATGATTTCATTGGATGTTTGGTCAGTAGATAGGAGCAAGAATATGTTGCTTTCTGATACAATTTATTTATTAGATAGGATGTTTGTTAAGCTAATTTGTTTAAATATATAAATAGCTAAATTTAGTCTTTGACGTAGGACATTGAGTTGGATACGCACGGTTGAGCGTAAGGAGGTTATTTCGGTCACGTTCTACAATTATAAGGCGGGTAATTCTCCTTTGTACTCGAGTAGTTTTCTTTACCTTAAAAGCATGGCTATATTATGTCTGATAGGTTGCTTGACCTAGTTCTTTGTCGTTATTTAAAACATCGCCGTTGAGACTTATTCTTCGTTGATCTTCGAGTATTCCAAATTCGTATCTGTACAGTTCTCGGTTGGTTTTCTGTTCTATAAAGTACCGCTTGTACGCGAGTACCTAGAAGTCCATTAAACACAGATAGGTTTATTTGACATTAGAAATACCCTACCTAGTAGTGTAGGTGCATAATCGTTGGTTTTTGATTTCTGGTTGATTGTATTGATGCATCGTGTATTTGTTGGACTTTATTGCATCGCTGTTTCTCCGGTTGTTCGTGCATCGTATAGCATGTACCATACTTGCATGTTACATACTAACGACTGTTGGCTTACATTTGGTTAAGCCGTCGTTAGTCATATTGTTGCTCGAGTCACTCAACCACTTGTTGCCGTGGTAGTTATTAGAGTGCGAGCATTTGTCCTGTTGTGCCAAACAGTGACACCCTCACCGTTGTTTATAGAGGGATGAGCTGTTGGTGGCTCACCCTCACCGTTATTTTTCGAGGGATATTGTAGCTGTTGATAGCTCCCCCGATGTACCGGGGTCTGGAGTGTGGTCTCCCCAGCATCCTGTCCACTCAACCATGTCTTATGTGGTATTTGTTGTTGGAGTGGTACAGTTGTCACAACCCTACCCACTCGGTCACACAAATGTGATTTGTTGACGGCTTGACTGGCGTCAGGGGTGACACATGTCATTGCATCATGTGTATACGTATTTCTTTCATGCATTTGATTGTGTTTGATGCACTTATATGAGCTATGATTGTTGCACATGTTTGACATGCATGTATATCTTGATATTATTGTTGTTGAGTTGTTCTATACCTACTTATTCGTTATTCGGACTTTATACCACGTCGATTTACATATGTTATGCATGATTAGGTAAGTTCTATAATTCTTATGGGTTGTACACTATTGAGTTCTCTACTCTGTTTATCCTTATTATGCCATGCTTATTTGTCTACTCATATACCCGCAGAGTCCGCCCGGACTCATCACCGCTACTACCAATTTTTGTTTCAGGTAGCAGGTAGATGTTTTGATTGGAGCCAGGAGATGATCCAATTGCCAATCCCTCAGTCCCACCGTGTCGGTTTGGTTTAGCGGTTTCTATTTCGGTATCGTGTTAGTTTTCCGCATTTCATTTGTTTAACAGTTATCGGACTGATTTTGTTATTATTATTTTAGAGACTTCTGAGTTCTCGTTAGATTGTGATTTTCTTCTATGTTTAAGGTGGCTGAGCCACCCATTATTATTTTGTTTCGATTTAAACTGCGTGGATGTGTTTTATACTTATTGTTGTGATGCCAGCCGCTTGTGGCTAAGCTATATTGGTGGAGATATTATGTATATTTGCCCCATATTGTCCGCCGTACAGGGAGATGCTGCCCGATTTTCGAGGAAGCATGTGTCTCTGGGGGCGTGACAATTTTTGATACATGCTGTCGTTGACTAGTACCTGTTGAGGTAACTAGTAGTTGTTGTGGTTTATGGTTTATAGTTTGTGGTTGTGGACTAGTCTGGGTTGGTTTTATGGTTGACAAGTGCTTGTTGTGGTCCACTAGCTAAATTTGGGGACCAAATTTTTGTGAGTGGGAGAGAATGTTGGAAATCGAAATTTTAAAAGGGCCTAGTTGGAAATTTTCAAACTTGGAGGGCCTTTTTGCAAAAAGTTAAAAAACTATATTAAACCCTAAAAAGTCTCTTCCTTATTTGGTTTTTCCCCGTCCCTTTCAGTTCTCCCAGACGTCGCTCCCTCTCTGCCTCGACGTCAAACCCTAGCCGACCCTTGGCATCGCTAAGCCCTCACGCAAACGACGCCGACGCCGACACCACCGAGCCTTAGTCGCCGCCTTTCCCCGACGCCGCAGCAAGGGATATAGCCGCCGTCGCCTCTCCCCAACGTCGTCCCTCTCCCCTTCTCTTCTTCCTCTTCGTCTTCTACGGCCAGCACGAACAGGAGGCCACGCGCCTGCGCCTCGTCTTCCCAATTCGGCGCTGCCTTGCGTGAGTTTGCCGACGTCGCTGACTCTGCCAGTCGACGTCGAGGTCGGCTTCCTGATAACCGTTTTTGTCGTGTTACGGTTTCAAATATAATTAAAGTATCGAACTCCTCTAAACTAATGCAGTATAGAGTAACTCGAGTCGTCTCTCTTAAGGAATGTAATGATAGGTTAATAATCTTAGGATTCCAAATTATTGCTTTTGGATTTTGGATATGAAACTGGGGTTTGAATTTGGAAGCTAAGACTACGGAATAAAATAGCAAACAAGTATGAAATCTAGTCCTAATCAATGAAAGACAGTGCAAGTAATAAAATCTAATTTAACCTAACTACACTTGACAAGGAAACGAGGAAATTAAAAATAACATAAAGTAACCATTGAATGAAATCTAGAACATTAAAGAAACCTAATCTAACCTAATTTCTCTTAATTAAGAAAAGAACAAGCATAACTAACTACCATTTAATAAGAAATGCATTGCAAGAATTTAAACTAGCCTAAGTTGAACAATTAAAGTAGCAAAAATTGATTGGGACATTTCATCAAACAAGTAACAAGCGTGAATCAAAATGAGTAAAATGCAAGCAACTTAACATAGATGACAAAAATGGATTACAAGCATTCAATAATCAATAAAAGCATCCACTACATCAACCCAACTACACAAATCTGAGGAAGAAGAAGCTGTTGTGGAAACAGTGAACAGATGCTGCCGGAATTTGATGAAGAAGTGGCTGCCCCTAGGGTTTGCGGATGAGGAGTGAAGAAGAAGGAGAAGTGGAGGTGGAGAAGAATGGGAGATGATCGACCGCCCGGCGGCAGCGAGGTGGGGAGAAGAACCGCCGGCCTTGGTGACGATGGATGAGATGGAGGAAGAAGATGATAGCCTCCCGTCTCTCTGTGTCCCCCCCCCCCCCCCCCCCCCCGATCAGATCGAGATCCCCCTCTTTACTTCTCCTTTCCACCCTCCATTTCCTCTGATGAGTGGCTGAGATCACTTGCAAGGAACTCCATCAATCGTCGTTGCCAGATTCAAGTGGAGGATTGTGATGACCCGTGCATCCGATCCCATCTGGACAGCTACTGATCGGACTGAATGGCTCTGGATCGGTCTGGATGCTCCCTGATCGGTCTGGGGACCGATCGGGCCTTGATCAGTAGCTAAAATTCTCAGTTCTTTTGTGCCATCTGCTCCTGATCGGTCTGGGGACCGATCAGGCTTTCCCTGATCGGTCTGGTGACCGATCAGGCCTCCCCCTGATTGGTCTGGTGACCAATCAGGCCTTCCCCTGATTGGTCTGGTGACCAATCAGGCCTTCAACAGAATGAGACCTTTTGATCCAATGATGCACAAGCTGTCCAAAAATTCAATAGAATGAAATATGAGTGTGAAATTGCAGAAAAATTAATTAACCAAAGAAAATACATCCTATTCATAATTATGCATCATTTTATAAAGAAACACACCCCAAAGCCTCAAATTCCCTCACTAATTGCACAAAATTTATCCGTCAAAATGCTTGTTATCACACCCCCACACTTAATTCTTGCACGTCTCGAGCAAGTGAACAAAACTAAAAGAAAACAAAATATCTCCCAAACATTACATCCCCTATCAATACTATAAAAAAAATAATAAAAGAAGGTTACTTAAGATCATCAAGTCTCAAGAATCCATGTATTTATGGTTCCAAATCTCACATACGTCAAAAGACATGGTAATTTCATCAACTTGAATAAACTAAGCATGACACAAACCTCACAAGATAGATATATGCACTGATGCTCACAAACATAGCAAATATGAAAGTAGAGTTCTCTCAAAGCATTCATGACATTGCACTACCATATGCTTGCTTATATTCTACTTCTCCACTACTATAACATAAGTACACAAATCAAGAGGACTTTTCAATGAATAATGATGGAACCACGTGCTAACAAAAGAATATGAGAGCAGATAACAAGAAGGGCAGATAATAAAGAGGATCACAGAGAATATGAGAGCATTGGGGTAATTAACATGACGTATACAATCAAACGATATGCCAAAATAAAAATCAACCAAACATCCAACACTCAAAATCCTCCTTGTACATTCTCAATGCAATACACAACAACCACTTAAAACATCTCAAAAAAAATGCATGTATGTATTAACAAAGTAACTCTTGAATTTCTCTCAACAATGATATCAAAATAGTATGCATCAAGAAAATATTCCTTCTTGTTCATAACTAACAAAATCCCAAATGCTTGAGAAATTTTTTTTTTCTCTCTTTCATTTTTTTTTCATTCTTTTTTTTCACTTCTTTTTTTTTCTTTCACTTTTTTTTTCTCATTCATTTTTTTCATAGAGAGTTTTTTTTCCAGAGAGATTTTTTTTCAACAAGCATTCGTCCATACGCACTTGTTTTCCCCCCACACTTAAAACTTGCCTCAGACAATATACAAAGCATGATAACATCTAAAACTCACAATAATGGAGGATAATAATAGACAAATAAAAATGTAACTTATCATGCAATCACCCCATGCTCTCATGCTCAAGGGAAGAATAAGCTAATTAAGATATGCGAGTGAGAATACAATAACAATAAGAAGATTTGACAAAGGAAAGACAGTGAAACATAGAAGCAATAGGTGAAATGCTCACCAGTAATAGTAGCAAAGTAGAGGGAAAACTAAGACATCAACAAGAAAGTTTGCCTCCATCATATTCGTGTAAGCTTATCCTACTGTAATTTCAAAAAGAATCAAAGCAAGTTCTAGAGTGTCAAGTATCACAAATGCTATCACACATAGGAGGATTAAGGATAGGCATGACAATATCCTCACTAGGTGAACAATAAAATGTCATGCTTAATCCAACAAGATAGAGTCTATCACCACAACAAATGACTAAATGCAATTAATATCCCCAAGCATACCAAAGAAATCAAAAATCAATAGTCAGACTTAACCATCTTTTATGATTCTCAAAGCATAATAAAGGAACATGTAAGGAGATACAACTCGAAATCAAACAGGATTTATTCAAGACCAAACAAAATGCAGAATGAAGAAGTAAAGTATGAATGCAAAGTATAAAAGCAAACAAACATGCAAGTATAAACATAAAGAAAAATAGGAAAGGAAAAGAAAAGGAACAAACTCCCCTTTATTTCTGGCAGTTGGAGTCGGTTTAGGAGTAGCATCCATCTTGGTAGTGGTAGGGTTTGGGTAGTAGAGAGAGCATTCCTCACGTGATCTATGTCATAGTGCACTGCTCCCCCACACTTCAACTTTACATAAGTGTGCTCCGGTGGCCGGAGGCGATTCAAGTTCAAAATCCAATGTAGGGATGAATAGCTCCAAGTACAAGTAAGCTCAACTCCTCCCTCTCTATGCTCTTTGGAAGTCCTTCCAGGAGGTTGAAGTCTATTCAGTTGGAGCACCCACTCCAGAAGTCTCCGGCGCCCTGCAAAACCCTGAAACAAAAATACCTCCCGCACACATGCAGGGTAAGAAAAAGATGAAATGCCATCAATCTCTAAATAAAATGTTTCAAGGAGTGCATCACAACCAATAAAATCAACCCTAGGTGCCTCAATGAATTTTTCTAAACAACTTGGAAAAATACTTACCTTGTCTTGCTGAAAAATACCTAAAGGTTCTACAAGAATGGATGTAGCTATGGCCTCCTCCTGGTCATGTAAAGGCTCCATCTCAGGTTCAGGTGTTGGTGGTAATACAACTAAAAGAGGTGATTCTTGTGTCCTTGCCTCCACTATGCAAGTCCCTACACTTCCATACTTATCCTCTAGATTTCCTGATATATCACTCAATGTAGGTGATCCCTGGGGCTCAGTGCAATCCCCTACACCTGTAGAATCATCTGTAACTGAAAATAAATCAGATTCAACCTCATGCTCAGCTGCTTCTGTAGCTAATACCTCCTCTGCCTCATCTGAGCTAGAATATCCTCTCTGAACATCGATTCTGGTCCTTGCAGTCTGCATCTGACTAATAGTGGAGGATATCTGTCCAATTTGTCGTGCTATGTTCTGAAGGGAAGCATCAGTCCTACTCTGATATTGTCTATAGTCCCCCTGATGCTACTGAAATTGAGTGCTAATCTGAGTGCTCAACTGAGTGCTCAACTGCTGAAAATTTCTCTCTTGTTGCTGAATCTGAGCGCTCATCTGAGTGCTAATCTGGGTACTAATCTGAGTGCTCAACTGAGTTCTAAGCTGCTGAAATTGAGTGTTGAGTTGCTGAAAATTCCTATCATGTTGTTGTTGAAATTGAGTGAAAAATGGCTCCAAAGTGAGTGGAAGCTCCGGTTCTTGTTGCTGAACCAGTGGGACTCTTGGCAGAGGATCATCCTGGAATGTCTGTAAATTCTAATATGCTGGATATTGCTCAGTAAGTTGACTCTGTGTATCCTCATACCTAAAATATGACTGATCCCCCCAATTAGAATTGAAGGAATTAGAAAATGAATTATACCTATCTGATTGTTGATGTTGGAAGTATCCATGCTACTCTGGCATCTGTTGGGGTTGAAAGTATTGAGTCGGGTAATTGCCCCAGTCATCATTGTAGGCGCTAGGAGCTGGATTATAGGTATCTTGATATTGATGTTGAGAATGCAGGGGTTCTTGAGGAAATCTAGTAGTCTTTTGGAGGAGGTGGCATATAACAGCTGAATGAGATGGACTGCCACAATTAGTGCATATGTGTTCCACTCGCCCAATTTCCGAATTGTGATATTCATTGAAGCCTCCACATTGTTGAGAGTAGAAATCCATGTTGATCTGAAAGAATTATCCTGGTCTTACACTGAAACACTAATAAACAAGATTAGTAGACTCAGGAGCATATGATATCAAACACATGAATGTACGAACATTAAAGCACATGACAATTATTTTTTTTTTAATTCTTGTGGAACAATAGAGAAACAATCCTAAAATTATCAAACACCACTACACTCCCCGGCAACGACGCCAAATTTGATAACCGTTTTTGTCGTGTTACGGTTTCAAATACAATTAAAGTATCGAACTCCTCTAAACTAATGCACTATAGAGTAACTCGAGTCGTCTCTCTCAAGGAATGTAATAATAGGTTAATAATCTTAGGATTCCAAATTATTGCTTTTGGATTTTGGATATGAAACTGGGGTTTGAATTTGGAAGCTAAGACTACGGAATAAAATAGCAAGCAAGTATGAAATCTAGTCCTAATCAATGAAAGACAGTGCAAGTAATAAAATCTAATTTAACCTAACTACACTTGACAAGGAAACGAGGAAATTAAAAATAACATAAAGTAACCATTGAATGAAATCTAGAACATTAAAGAAACCTAATCTAACCTAATTTCTCTTAATTAAGAAAAGAATAAACATAACTAACTACCATTTAATAAGAAATGCATTGCAAGAATTTAAACTAGCCTAAGTTGAACAATTAAAGTAGCAAAAATTGATTGGGACATTTCATCAAACAAGTAACAAGCGTGAATCAAAATGAGTAAAATGCAAGCAACTTAACATAGATGACAAAAATGGATTACAAGCATTCAATAATCAATAAAAGCATCCACTACATCAACCCAACTACACAAATCTGAGGAAGAAGAAGCTGTTGTGGAAACAGTGAACAGATGCTGTCGGAATTTGATGAAGAAGTGGCTGCCCTTAGGGTTTGCGGATGAGGAGTGAAGAAGAAGGAGAAGTGGAGGTGGAGAAGAATGGGAGATGACCGGCCGCCCGGCGGCAGCGAGGTGGGGAGAAGAACCGCCGGCCTTGGTGACGATGGATGAGATGGAGGAAGAAGATGATAGCCTCGCGTCTCTCTGTGTCCCCCCCCCCCCCCCGATCAGATCGAGATCCCCCTCTTTACTTCTCCTTTCCACCCTCCATTTCCTCTGATGAGTGGCTGAGATCACTTGCAAGGAACTCCATCAATCGTCGTTGTCAGATTCAAGTGGAGGATTGTGATGACCCGTGCATCCGATCGCATCTGGACAGCTACTGATCGGACTGAATGGCTCTGGATCGGTTTGGATGCTCCCTGATCGGTCTGGGGACCAATCAGGAACCTCCCTGATCGGTCTGGGGACCGATCGGGCCTTGATCAGTAGCTAAAATTCTGAGTTCTTTTGTGCCATCTGCTCCAGATCGGTCTGGGGACCGATCAGGCTTTTCCTGATCGGTCTGGTGACCGATCAGGCCTCCCCCTGATTGGTCTGGTGACCGATCAGGCCTCCCCCTGATTGGTCTGGTGACCAATCAGGCCTTCAACAGAATGAGACATTTTGATCTAATGATGCATAAGCTGTCCAAAAATTCAATAGAATGAAATATGAGTATGAAATTGCAGAAAAATTAATTAACCAATGAAAATACATCCTATTCATAATTATGCATCATTTCATAAAGAAACACACCCCAAAGCCTCAAATTTCCTCACTAATTGCACAAAATTTATCCGTCAAAATGTTTGTTATCACTTCCCTCCGGCGTGCTTAAGTGGTCGGTCATCTCTGCTCACCATCGAGCCAAGGTCACTGATCGTCGGTGCCACCTCCACTTCCAATCCATCACAGTTGCTAAGGGCAGTGTATATCCACCGGAGAAGGGAGGAAGTCTAGGGTAACAAACATTTTCCTTAAGTTTTGTTTATTCATAGAATGGGATTTGGATTAATTGAAATTATTGGTGAAATCAATGTCATGAAACTAGAGTTTGTATATGGATTTATCAAGGATTGGAATATGGTGGAAATTTAAAGGTGTATTACTTAGCACAGTGTGCTTGTTCTTGTTCGAACAAAGTGTGGATTGATAATTAAGGTGACTGTTCAAGAGTAAGTAGAGCTTCAAACATTATGATTTCATTGGATGTTTGGTCAGTAGATAGGAACAAGAATATGTTGCTTTCTGATACAATTTATTTATTAGATAGGATGTTTGTTAAGCTAATTTGTTTAAATATATAAATAGCTAAATTTAGTTCTTGACGCAGGACCTTGAGTTGGATACGCACGGTTGAGCGTAAGGAGGTTATTTCGGTCACGTTCTACAATTATAAGGCAGGTACTTTTCCTTTGTACTGGAGTAGTTTTCTTTACCTTAAAAGCATGGCTATATTATGTCTGATAGGTTATTTGACCTTGTTCTTTGTTGTTATTTAAAACATCGCCGTTGAGACTTATTCTTCGTAGATCTTCGAGTATTCCAAATTCGTATCTGTACAGTCCTCGGTTGGTTTTCTGTTCTATAAAGTACCGCTTGTACGCGAGTACCTAGAAGTCCATTAAACACAGATAGGTTTATTTGGCATTAGAAATACCCTACCTAGTAGTGTATGTGTATAATCGTTGGTTTTTGATTTCCGGTTGATTGTATTGATGCATCGTGTATTTGTTGGACTTTATTGCATCGCTGTTTCTCCGGTTGTTCGTGCATCGTATATCATGCACCATACTTGCATGTTGCATACTAACGACTGTTGGCTTACATTTGGTTAAGCCGTCGTTAGTCATATTGTTGCTCGAGTCACTCAACCACTTGTTGTCGTGGTAGTTATTAGAGTACGAGCATCTGTCCTGTTATGCCAAACAGTGACACCCTCACCGTTGTTTATAGAGGGATGAGCTGTTGGTGGCTCACCCTCACCGTTGTTTTTCGAGGGATATTGTAGCTGTTGATAGCTCCCCCGATGTACCGGGGTCTGGAGTGTGGGCTCCCCAGCATCATGTCCACTCAACTACGCCTTATGTGGTATTTGTTGTTGGAGTGGTACAATTGTCACAGCCCTACCGACTCGGTCAAACAGATGTGATGTGTTGACGGCTTGATTGGCGTCAGGGGTGACACATGTCATTGCATCATGTGCATACGTATTTCTTTTATACATTTGCTTATGTTTGATGCACTTATATGAGCTATGATTGTTGCACATGTTTGACATGCATGTATATCTTGATATTATTGTTGTTGAGTTGTTCTATACCTGCTTACTCGTTATTCGGACTTTATACCATGTCGATTTACATATGTTATGCATGATTAGGTAAGTTCTATAATTCTTATGGGATGTACACTGTTGAGTTCTCTACTCTATTTATCCTTATTATGTCATGCTTATTTGTTTACTCATATACCCGCAGAGTCCGCCCGGACTCACCACCGCTACTACCTATTTTTGTTTCAGGTAGCAGGTAGATGTTTTGCTTGGAGCCAGGAGATGATCCAATTGCCAGTCCCTCAGTCCCACCGTGTCGGTTTGGTTTAGCGGTTTCTATTTCGGTATCGTGTTAGTTTTCCGCATTTTATTTGTTTAACAGTTATCGGACTGATTTTGTTATTATTATTTCAGAGACTTCTGAGTTCTCGTTAGATTGTGATTTTTAAGGTGGCTGAGTCACCCATTATTATTTTGTTTCGATATAAACTGCGTGGATGTGTTTTATACATATTGTTGTAATGCTAGCCGCTTGTGGCTGAGCTATATTGGTGGAGATATTATATATATTTGCCTCATATTGTCCGCCGTGCAGGGGAGATGCTGCCCGATTTTCGAGGAAGCATGTGCCTCTGGGGGCGTGACAATTTTTCCTCCAAATGGGGCGCGAACCCTGGGACCGCCCACCGCGAGCGTTTCCCGATTTACCTTGGCGGGCGGTGAGAAACTTTCGTGAGGCGGGGTCGGTCGTCCCATGTTGAAAAAACCTCGTTAATCGTTTTTTAGATTTATATTAATTCAAAAAAATATTGACCAGGTAACAGACGAACCTAAGATGATTGACCTGGTCCGATGGATGTTTTCTACTGATCACCAGAGTAAATCGGAAAGCGCTCGCAGTGAGCGGTCTAAAAGTCTAATGTCCTAGGGTTCACGCCCCATTAAAAAAAAATATTGGACCAAGTAATAGACAAACCTGGGTGACCGACCCATCACACGGAAGATTTATATTAATTCAAGTCCTCATGAGATGGACTGATAGTTAATATATAGGTATTGCCATCATGAGATCTAGGAGTCAAAACGTGATAAAGCCAGTGTGCCCGTCTTCTCCACGCACTAGCCACAACATCCTGCTAGTAGCTCCCGTGATTTACCTCCGTGTTAGCCCTAAGATGGGTTGACGGGGGCGCTGAGGGTAAGCGAATCGCCTTTAGCCACCATGATTTACATTAATTCAATCTCGGGGGCTATGGTGCAGCGGAAGGACGATTGATTGCTATTTTAGATATCTACGATTCAATCCTCAGCTACGGTGTATTTTATAAGAATTTTTCCTTAAAATAAAATGCAAATCTTAGGACACTGAATTTTTGGACCGTCCACCGTAAGTATTTTCTGATTTTCTGATTTATCTTGATAATCAATAAAGAAAATTATGTAAGATCGGATCGTCTAAAATTAAAATATCCTCGTTAATTGTTTGATTTACGTTAGCTCAAAGATTATTATTATTTTAAAAAAAAAGTTGGATTTTTTCCATTTACGGATCCACTTATTATTATTCACGATTCAGTTTCATTTTTTATTATTATAATGTTCATTCTTTCAATATTAAAATTTTCTATTTTATCATCTAAAAATTAGATTTCATATATTCTTTTTATAATCGCCTACTTATCAAATAATACTTATTTACGCTTCGTGAAAGAGTGAGAAGATAAAATACATCACCATTCATCTAATATATTTATCTCTAAAATTAAATTTCATAACGATTAATATTCAACAAGTTAGAATTTCTTTCGGGATAACTATGAAGAACATGAATAACTGTAATCATAGTCAGATAGAAGTTGATTTTGCTATTTATTCTTCCATTTGTAGTTATTATCATTAATTGATAATTCTTCAAAATTTAAATGTATTTTAAGGTAATATTTTTAAATTTAAGCATTATTAATAATATGTTGAAAAGTGTTTCCGACCTAGCTTATGTGTAAGTCGGTCGGTCAATATGACATCCCATGAAAATAGGTCATGTTGGAGCAATCTATGGTTCGGAGTGTCCATGTGTTTTGATGTTTGGATAAATAGTTTAAGTTAGGATCACCCCTATATTTGATATATGAAAGATCGATGTGGCCGTGCAGAGGGGGCTGAATGCATTTTCTTTTGATCGTTTGATCTCTACACAGATGTTAGCGCAGCGGAAATAATATATAAGAGAAAATAACAATGCTAACAAAAATTCTTTTACTTGGTATCCACCCAGATGGGTGACTAATCCAAGGATCCACGCCGCGAGCACCACTTTTCACTATCGAAAAGTCTCCTTGAGGTGGAGAAACCTTTACAGCAAAAGCTTCCTCTTTACAGGTGTAGAAAGATGATGGAGGAAGCAAGAAATCACTCTACAATTTGGCAGCACTTCGTTACTGTACGGAACTGTACTGACACGTGTAACGATGCCTCCTTTTATAGGTGAAAAGGACAGATTCGCAGTCTGTCCAGACTCGCACCAGTCGGCTGCCCCTAGAGCAGTCGACTGGTCCAGCAGTAAATGTTGGCCAACGTCTAGTGAACAGCGAGCCAACGGCTAGTTTTGGGGTATACCAGTCGACTGCCCCAAGGCCAGTCGACTGGTCCGAGGCTGCGAACTCTCTGTGGGTTTTGGCAGTCGACTGCCTCTGGGCCAGTCGACTGCCCTGCCTCCCAGCTCAGCTCCAGCCACTTCAAACCTTCTCCTTCGCGTGTGCCTTTAGGTCGCCTCCCTTGGCTCGCCCCTTGAAGTCTTCTTCCTCTAGCTATCGTCCCTTGGATGCGCACACAAGCCTTCCCTTGGCTTGCCTCCATGCCACCCTTCACGTGTGCCCTTTGAAGTCCACTTCCCGGCTTGCCTTGGAGTCCTCCTCCCTCGGCTCTCGTCCCTCGGATAGGTCCACCAAGTGTGATTTTCCAAGTCCTGCAAACTCAATCACACAAATCAAATACAACATAACACTCTAACTTTAAACCTATTCGCCCATTCATCGAAACCATGATCTTCCAATCATTCAAGAGCCGATTGCCTCAACAATCTCCCCCTTTTTGATGTGTGGCAATATGTTTAAGTTAGAGATAAGTAACAGCAATAGCAATAGCAAAAGATATCAATTGAAACATTATGAGACATAATAACCCTAAGAGGTAACCTCCCCCTTAACCTATGTCCTCTCCACAGTTTCAATTCTAATCATATTCCAAGTTAAGTTTCCACTTAACAACATCAATAAGATTGTAAGACATATCCGAACCTAAGAGGTACCTCCCCCTTAATCCATGTCTTCTCTCCAAATTTTAACCTTTCAAGGTCTAAGTTAGACAAAATACCTAAAATCATCCCTTTTAAGTCAAAATTCTAACTTAACCACCCATTCTCTCCCTTTGACACCATCAAAATGATTGTCTCAGGCATCAAATGCGAGGATTATTGATTTCTGAATTTTCTCACAGAAGCTGAAAATAGCTGTACCAGTCGACTGCCCATAGGGCAGTCGACTGATACGCTATCAGTCTGAAATTACAGGTTTTCTGCCGAATTTCAGAAACTCTCAGAAAATTCCAAAAATTGTAAAATTTTGCATACATGTTTGAAATGTTATACTCTATCAAGAAAAAATATTAAACCATATAAAATTTCAAACATGCACGTCTTTTGATAAAAACCTAAAAGTTTTGAAAAACACTACATTTTGTATCAACCTTTGAAACCAATTTTGCAACTATGTGACTTTTAAAAGCATGGCACAGTATGTAAAACATAAAATGGTTTTCAAAGTTTTAAAATGTCCAACTATGATCTTTGGCAAAGTGTCCATTGATTAAACATTTGCCTTCCCCATAGTTGGTCTAGTTTTGATATTTTGAT
This sequence comes from Boesenbergia rotunda, assembly GCA_024364735.1. NCBI lineage: Eukaryota > Viridiplantae > Streptophyta > Magnoliopsida > Zingiberales > Zingiberaceae > Boesenbergia > Boesenbergia rotunda. The sequence continues at coordinate 997 of JAGFNQ010009033.1, read as the reverse complement.
ACTTTTAATGGTTCAACAATGTGCCACAAGCACAAGTGAGCCAAATGTATCACCTTAATGGATCAAGCACGCTTTTTCAAAGCTAATGTGTCCAAGTTCATTCTATACTTCCACAAAACACATTCCAAGGCCTCTTCTTAAGGATGTAAACTCCGATTCGGGAAGAGGCTTGGTAAAGATGTCGGCTAGGTTCGACTTTGATTCAACATAGTGTAATTCTATGTCTCCCCTTGCCACATGGTCTCTAATGAAGTGATGTTTCACTTCAATGTGTTTTGTTCTAGAATGGTGAACCGGATTTTTAGTTAGGTTGATCGTGCTTACATTATCACACAAGACTTTGACCTTGGTGTAATGTAGCTCATAGTCCTCTAAGGTGTGCATGATCTAAAGGAGTTGGGAAACACATCCACCCATTGCCACATATTCTGCTTCCGTTGTTGATAGGGCAACGCATGGTTGTTTCCTACTACTCCAACTAACTAAAGAAGACCCAAGGAATTGACACCCTTCACTTGTACTCTTCCTATCTAACTTGCAACCCGCATAGTCCGAGTCGGTGTATTCAATTAGGTCAACATTTGGGGTTCTAGGATACCAAAGTCCGATATTTAGGGTTCCTTTCACATACCTTAGGATCCTTTTGACTACAATCAAATGGGACTCTTTGGCACAAGATTGATACCTTGCACACATACCTATCGCAAAAAGTATGTCGGGTCTACTAGCGGTTAGGTATAGGAGGCTACCAATCATGCTCCTATATTGTTTAGAGTCTACCATTTTGCCTTCAATGTTACTATCCATTTTCACATTAGTTCCTATGGGTGTAGATGCTTCCTTAGCATGTTCTAAACCAAATTTCTTTAGCATCTCCTTAGCATATTTGGTTTGAAATACATGTGTACCTTCATTAGTTTGCTTAACTTAAAGGTCTAAGAAAAAAGTTAACTCTCCTACAAGACTCATCTCAAATTCATCTTCCATACATTTGATG